>JANZLX010013057.1:0-10796 GCA_025531955.1 Erythroxylum orinocense | reverse complement strand
GGGAGAATGTCACCGTTGGATTAAAGGGGCGGTTGGGATGGATTACGTGGTCGCTTTCACAGGGGGGGAGAATGTCAGCGTTGGATTAAACGGGCGGTTGGGATGGATTGCATGGTCGTCCATCCGAACTCGTCCTTAGTATATATACTTAAAGATACTAGATAAGAAAGAAGTTCAAAGTTCTCTAGGTCTATTAAATTATGCTTCATATTTTATTCCAAATTTAGCGTAGATAAGAATTTTTTTTTCAAATGTTTTTAAATGAAGTTCAAAGATTTGAGTTTTCACCCTATTTAACTGAATAGGCAAACAAAATTAAGATTTTGTGTACTACATTACCAAAACTTTCTTTACCATTTAATGATGATGATTTAATTCTTGAAAATGATGTTGTGATCATACAGGGGGTAAACTATTAAAAAAGATATATTATTATGATTATAATATTAAGATTAATGAGTCTCATTGCAAGTATATTTCGAGAACCTTTATAAATACTCAACCAAGATATCAAATAAATGAAAAAAAATTATTGGCGGTAGTAAAAAGCTGTCAAAATTTTTATTATTTTTTATTACTTAAAAGATTTTTATTAAGAACTGATAATGTTTAAGTTCAGGCTTTTATTCAAAATAATTTACCCTCTAAACATGAATATAAAAGATATATTAAATGACAAACTTTATTGGTAGAATATGCCTTTGATATTGGGATTATCAAATCTAATAATAATGTTCTTGTAGATTTTTTAAATGGAGTTGGTTAACCTCAACTAAGACATATTTGACTTATTAGAGTAGCTGTCCAAAGATATCAATGCTTGTCAAGAATAAATCAAAGATTTATTAGATATTACTAGCTTGGCTGAAGAGCTACTTCTTTCATTTTTTCATATATGGCAAGCTAAGATAAACCATTATAATTATTCATAACAAAAACTTTATAGCCTAGTCAACAAGGATTAGATAGTTAAAGATTCATCATCTACAAGATCTTTTCCCTCGATAAAGGAATATACTAGTCAACAGATTAACCCAAATAAGGTTACTCTTGATAATATTTCTTTAAAGCCTGATATTAAGGGAAAATTAGCAACAGAGAGAAATATCATGATTGATAATCTTTCAAGGAGTCATCCGGTTGTTCATGCACATTATGAGATGATGAGACACTTATAGGCTCTATAAAATAGTGATACCTATTATATTGATTTTTCGGGGATACATCCTAGATTAAACTTTTTACAAGGTACCCACCCTCAATCTATTAAAGATTGGTATGATATTCAGATTTTGAAACAGTAAATGCTATATACCAATTTAAAGTTTCCTGAGGTATAATTACTTCTCAGATGAATTTAAGCAGGGGTTAAGGATTTTTATGTAAAATACCTTACAATGCCCCCTAAAGATAACATTGGTATTAAAGATATTATTTACTGGTTTAGATTTTTATAAAGATAAATGATACGATGCCTATCATTTCATTACTTCGAGAAAGGTAGATCATTTTGCCATTACTATGGATATTAACTTAAGAAAAGAATATTCTAAATACATTAAAAGTGATACCCTTTATAGAAGAAGAAATCAACATGAGAAACTATTATTTCTAACATGAAAGTAGCATTTAAGAAAGGATTTCGAACCTTTCTTCGTGGCTTTGTTTTGATTTCTTTTTGTGTGGTAATTTCCACTCTTTTGTCTTGATATATTTTCATTTGTCATTTATTTATTGATGGTACACATTCCAAAATTTTGAAGACTCGGAAGTGTTCTACCACCTTCTTTATGCCTATAAGCTCTCGTTGAATTTTAGAATTGCAGTAGAAACCCACATGAGAATTATTAAATTTGGCTACGAAAGTGATTAGTCTCTTACGACCCATCTTGTATCAACTTATATATGTTATGATCGAGTTAGACTTGGTTGTAATAGTATTGCTCAAAATAGGTCTTAGACTATTAGGTTGGTGTTTGTGAATAAGATTGTCAGGAATTTACTGAATAATAGAGAATATGGAATCGTCAATCGATTATTTAAAATTTGACGATTTTGAAATTAGAATTTAATTAGTTATAATAATTTATAAATTAAAAATAATTAAGAATTATTTTATTTATTGAGATAACAGTTTTATTAATTATAATATTTTAGTTTTTAAAATTTATAACTGGGTCTTATAGTGCCACGTGGCACACATAGGTCTTATAGTGCCACATGGCACACATATGGCATTATAAGCCCATTTTAAAGCTTAAATATTACTATCTTTTATCACGTCAGTAATGAACAGTAGATGATTGACATCATCAAGTCTCTCTTAGAATTTCTATTCATATAGGGTGGTGTGTGCTCTATTGTTTATACATTCACTCCTTAACACTTAGTGATTAATAGTTTGAAACACTCGAGACATTCATATTAGTTCATATTTGGTTTTAGGTATAATTTGGAAGTTCAAGAGCAAAAATGAGTTAAAAACACATTCTTTGAGCCATCCTTTTGATGATAGAACTCATTTGTCTTTATGGAATAAGAAGGAGATTGATTATGGTGAAGAGGGGACAAGAAATTGCAAGAAAAACAACAATTTAACATGATCTGGGAGATATATAGTCGTGTATCTACTTATAAGATCATGTACACATTCGAAATATACACTTTGAGATACACGGTTAGATGCATGATCTTCACAAAATCTTCATTTTTTGGGCTATACGATTGGATGCACAACCGTGTACCCCAACCTTACATATAAAGCGACATTTGAGCAGCTAAAAGGAAGATGAATCATGTTGGGACTTCGTGAAGGGGTAGAACACTTACTCCTTAGAGACCTATGGAGGGCTAAGCTTCGTCCGTCCGATTAGAGGGTGAAATCAACGTCGAGCACCACATTTGGGCATATCATCATTGTGTATTGTAAATCTCTCTCTCTTTAAGGATTGTTTATGCTATTCTATGTCTGTTGATTTGGGTATTTGTGTAAAGATGATTTGAATATGTTCATTAGATTATTTTGATGTAAACTCATTGCTAGAATCTCAAATATGATACATAATAGTTGTGTTTTAGATTCTATTATGGCATCTAATGGTGTTGAATCATTAAAGATAATGTAACATAGGTGAAATGACCCGAGCTTGTGTGGTTGTTACCTAGATTGATTTATTTTCCTTATTTGTAGTACAACTGTCGGACAACATTTAAAGAGTTTGTTCAATAGCTAGGTTTAGTTAAAGAGTTTGTTTTAATTAAACATGACCTAAGGAAAATTTGAAGTTAACAAAGCTTTTTGTTAACCTACGATTAATAGTTTCTAAGAGAGGTGCGGAAACAACAATTCAATAAAGTATGTTTAATTATGTGTAGGCCAAAATTGAACCAAGAACTGGATTCTAAACTCATTCATCAATTTTCTCATTTTTAGTCATTTTAGTTTGATATGTTTTTATTAGTTTAATTTTACTTTCTTTTGTTATTCAAAAACATTAATTTTTGTTTTTGATTTTAATTGGTGTTTTATATATATTTGTTTATAATTATTTTTACATTTATTTCTTGATCGTTTCAATTTTTTAATGTTTGTTTATAGAAAGGACACAACGAAGGGAGTATGTCATTATTGGATGTTATCAATACTATTGGTAGAAATTTTGCCTGTAACTTATATTCCTAATCCTATAATTGAAGTTAAAGTGATCACCTTAACCTTGGTTATGGAGGGGATAACCAGTAAGACTAATTCCTAGATAGGCTGTAGGATGCATAAAAATTCCAGCATAGACCAAAAGCCTCTTACTCTAACTCAGGTACATCTCTGGAAGACTTAATTAAGGCTATTGCTACTAATACTCAGCAATTTTATCAGGAAGTGAAACAATTCTAGAAAGATGTAAAGTCTGAATTCCCAGACTTGGTAAGCCAGATGGGTTAGATGGCAACAACTATCAACTACCTAGAGTCACAAAGCGGAGAGAAGCAACCATCTCAACTTGAGGAGAATCTAAGGAATGTTAGCACGGTAACCTTCAGGAGTGGAGAGGAGCTTGAGAAACTTGCGAGGACTATTCAAGGGATTTCTAGTGAAGAAGAAGTTGAGAAGGAGCTCAAAGGAGAAAGGGATATATTATTTAGCTCAAAGATAAACATTGAGTTCCTAATTGTTGCTAAAGCTACCCTTCACCTTTACCTAGGTTGGAGAAATTAAACAAGGAGGAGAAGGGTGAAGAGATATTTGAGATATTTAAAGAGTCCAAGGACTCAGTGGAGAATAAGAGTTTGAAGATAGGGAAAACATTGAATGTGAGTAGTCATCAACCCAGGCCCTATCCTGAAGAACCTCAAGTGGAAAAGGCAAAAGTTGTGACACCTGAAGACCACACTTTTGTCACTTGAGGAGGAAAGTATGGAGTTAAGCCAACGACAATAAACAAAGGCGTTGCTTAAGAGGCAACTCGGAGGAAGTTTTTTTTCCTCTACATTTTAACATTTGATAAGATTATCAAGTGTGCTTTTAAATTGTTTGTTTCTTATATGCATATTTGCTTTTAACTTTGTTTTTTTTCTTACTTTTTTTTCAGTATAAAAAGAGAGAGAGAGAGAGAGAGAATCAAATTAAACAAACAATCAATTTCTCCTTTTTATTGCTTTTAAGACTATATAGTCATAATTAGATAGTAAATTGACTAGAAAAATTGATGGCAGCTTGAGCATATATATTTACTATTGTGATTGGTCAATATATATTATCTTTAGAAGAGTAGTGACTAGTGGTTGACACAAGCTATTGAGATTTTGAGCCTTTATAGACTAACACATCCATATCAGTCTCATTGTCGTTTGTTTATGTGTGACCTTTATGGCATGTACATCCTAATTTTGCTTTGATTTTTTATTTAAGACCACATTTTTATTATATGAGTTAACATGAAAATGATATAGGCATTTTTTGTTTCATAAGTTACATTAGCTAAATAGTCTACCTATTGATATAAATTTTCCTTTTGATAAGTTTCCTTGAGCTTTATTAGCCTTTCTTTTTGTGCTCACCAAATTATATGCTTTTAACTTAGCTAAATGTCTTACCCAAGCCTTAAGGCTAGTGGAGCATTTGTTGATTTTTGATAATTTTGGATGTAAAAAAGTATAAATGTGGGGTTGTGCATATATGTAGGTTGGTTTCATTTTATCTTTTATCAATGAATTCCAAATGTTAATGTAGCTTCTTTCATTTTTTGTTGAAAAGAAAAAAGAAAAAGAAAAGAAAAGAAAAGAAAAGAAGAAAGTATTTAAATAAAAGTATTAAGCGGGAAATGTAATTGTTTTGTAAAGTTATTTATAATTAGTTTTTCCTCTAAAGTTGTATGGAATGGGTGATTTGAATATGATGCATATGAGGTAGATGTTATTTTGAAGGATCAGTCCTTATAGTTTCAATGTATTGTTATCATCAATTTTTATGAGTGATCCCTGCTAATTGATTATGCTTTATGTGGTTTATGGTGTGAGAGCTTAAATCTAAGATATAGAACATAATATTTGCATTCATCATAACTGATGGTACCTACTTTTGAGTGAATGTTAGTTTTTGAGCTTGATATTCCATTGAGTGTTTTCTTGTTTCACTAGCTTTGATGAATTTTAAGCTACATTACTCAAATACATCTCACCGTAACCTTTGCTCACATTACAACCTTAAAAAGTCCTTTGATTTATGATTATGCATGTGAATCTTAATGGTGGAGAAATGAAATGATATGCAAAGTTGTGAAATATCTTGATCATAAATGGTGTCTAAATGTACCTACACATTTGTCATATTTAAACATATTTTGTCAAAGTCTACCCTAGATTGCTTAGTTTCTGAAGGAAATGATTGCTGATTATGCGTAGAGGTATTGGATGTTGAGTTCTTGCTATGATTTTGAAAGTTATTTATCTTTTCTTATAACTATCTGTTCTTGGGAAATATGGAAAATGAGTAAGTGTTTTAGTTTGTGACTTTGATTTTGTTATTTTGCTCAAGGACGATCAAAAGCTAAGTGTGGGAGAATTTGATGTGTTCTTAATTGTTTATACAGTCACTCCTTAACACTTAATGATTAATGCTTTGAAATGTTTAAGACATTCATTTTAATTCATATTTAGTTTTAGGGACAATTTGGAAGTTCAAGAGCTAATATGAGTTGAAAAGCAAATTCTTTGAGCCATCCTCTTGATGATAGAACTCATTTGTTTGTGGAATAAGAGGGAGAATGATTAGGGTAAAGATGGGACAAGAAATTGCAAGAAGAACAACAATTCAGCATAATCTGGGAGATACACGATTGTGTATTTACTTACACAACCATGCACACATTCGAAAGATGCACTTTTGACATGCATGATTGGATACACGACTGTGTATCCCATCTTTCAAAAACCTTAGTTTTTCATATAAAGCGACGTTTGAGTGGCTAAGAGGAAGATGAATCATTTTGGGATTTCGTGAAGGGGAAGAACACTTACTCTTTGGAGACCCATAGAGGGCTAAGTTTCCTTTTTCTAGTTAAAGGGTGAACTCAATGTCGAGCACCACATTTGGGCATATCATTATTGTGTATTGTAAATCTCTCTCTCTCTCTAGGGATTGTTTATGTTATTCTATTTCTATTAATTTGGGTATTTGTGTAAAGGAGATCTGAATGTGTTCATTAGATTGTTTTTATGTAACCATTGCTAGAATCTCAAATATGATATATAATAGTTGTGTTTTGGATTTATTTGTGGTAGTTAATGGTGTTGAATCATTAGGGATAACATAATATACGTGAAATGACCCGACCTTGTGTGTTTGTTGCCTAGATTGATCTATTTTCCTTATTCGTAGTACAAATGTTGGATTAAAAAGAGAAACTGTTCTAGGTTATTCGATAGCTAGGTTTATTTAACGAGCTTGTTTTAATTAATCAAGACCTAAAGAAAAACTAGGGCTAACAGAGCTTGTTGATAACTTATGATTAATAGTTTCTAAGAGATGTGTGAAAATAATAATTCAATGAAGTATGCTTAATTGTGTATAGGTTGAGATTGAACTAAGAACCAGATTTCAAACTCATTAATCAATTTTCTCATTTTTAGTCAGTTTAGTTTGATATGTTTTTATTAGCTTAATTTTACTTTATTTTGTTACTAAAAAACCAACCGAAACCTCCCCCCTGCCTAACATAAATTCTTCTTATTATAAAAGCTTTATATATACCCTCTGGATATGATCCCTACTCAACACTGCTATCAAATTAGTTATGCAAAGTTAAGTTTATTTGTAGTGCATTAGACACACATCATATTGTTAAATTTTGAACACTTGTAAACCATTAAGGTTTAATTTGAAATAGTTAAACATTGAGATTTAACTTGTATTTAGTTATAAAAGATATGGTCACTCTTGTCCTTTTTGGTAATACTTAAACAAAAGTATAGGTACTTATTAGAGAATAAGTTTGTTGAACTGGTGCGATTATGAGAATTATGAATGAAATGTTCCTTCTGTGTTCATAAATGTTCTCATTATGATGGTTGTATAATATCGCATGTGAAATTACTATGTTTTGATATTACTTATTACCTATTTTATTTAGGGTAGCTTAGTCTATAATATTTGGATATAATATGAATTAAGTTAGAGATAATTGAGCACAATAAATATTCATCACTATAAAGTAATTAAGAAGAATAATCTATTATTATTGATTAGTAATAGTTTAAGGAGTTCTCTAGTAAAAGTGAATTGGAATTTGAATAATTTGTTTTCAAATATTAATTATAGATAAACTACTAATTAGAAAAAACAAATATAGTTGGATTTACATAAAGTAAACAATAATTTCATGTTATATATATCTAATTGGAATATTGAATAACGAGAGGATTAAATTATACGTTATAACATACATAGACAAGTTAAGTCAAATAATTTTGACATTCCTAATATTTAGATAGTCATAACATTTTGTTAGACCTTAATTTTGATCTATGATTATAAATTGCTTAATTGAAGAAATTAAAGATGAGTTAAAAAGATTTCTAATGTATTTAAACTAATTATGAATTAGAATTTATTATTATTGTCAATATACTAGAAACATATTGAGTTCACATATAAAGAGTAATTAAAGAGAGAAAAATAATTTAAATTAATTGTGAAGTTTAAAAACTTCAAGGATCATATATAAAAATTTTCATTTTGTTAAGATTAAATTCTAATTATAATTAAAATATAACTCTAATTATATTAAGAGTACAATTTTAGTTAAGCTTGGAAAAAGCACTACTTTTCTTTATAAAAGGGAAAGACATAAAGGAGTTAGTACTCCTGTGTCTCAAATTTTGAGTTCTCGTTTTTTACCATATGGATAAGATTTTATGGTAGACATTTAAACAACTTGTGATTGATGGCTTCATTGAAGATGAAAAGTTTTAAAGAATATCAATCCACATTTGTCTTTAACCTTTAAATTTGCTAAAGTGACAATATTGGAAGGCTAATCTACAAATGTAGAAGGACATATGGGTTAATTAATAATAAACCAATGATATTATTTAAAATTTCCAGATAGTAGAAGCAAATAACAAGCAAAGTAGAAAGATGATGAATATGAGGGGCATGTAGAAAAATAAAAAGAAAAAAGGATTATGGAATGAAAGAGGTAGAACGATGGCAAGAGAGAGGGAATAAAAGAAAAACAAATTGTAACAAGAATTAGAATAATAGGGGAAAGAGAACAGGACATACAGAAAATACCTGTAAAATCTAATTATTATAATAAGACACACAAAATGATGAGATTTTATACATGAGCAGTAGAGAGTCGTGAGAGTGATGATAGTTTATGTTTCTTTTATTTATATAAAGAAAATGATATTATTTTGTGTATGTGAGAAGTTTGGGCTTTGGGCAGTAAAGCTCGAACTTAAGGTTAGTTTTTTAGAAAAAGCTCTAGCCCATCCTAAAATTTGATCAAATTAGATTAATCTTGTTGACTTGGAATCAAGCTAAGTTTGAGCTTTTCGTCATCCCTAAAAAAACTAGTAAAAGAACTAAGAAATTTATATTTGATCATGGTGGTAACTACTTAGACCATGAATTTTTGGGTTACTTAAAAGAGAACGAGATTCTCTCACTGTGGGCTCCACTTGGAACTTCACAACATAATGAATTGTCTGAGATGAGAAAATATACTCTATCAAATATGGTACATTTTATAATAATTATGCAGATCTTTCTCTTTTCTTTTGGGGATATGCTTTTGAAATTAATATTTACCTTTTGAATATAGCTCTATCCAAATTATTTGACAAAACTCTATTGAGATTTGAACTTAGTAAAAAAAGTTATCATACTCAAAGATTTGAAAGTGTGTTGCTTATAAGAAGCGTGGAATATTTAATAAACTTAAAGCTAAGTCAAATAAATGAAAATTTATAGGGCTTTTGAAAGAGAGAATTGGATATCAATTTTACCACCTTCTTGAGGAAAAAGTATTTATCTCAAGACATGTTGCATTACTATAAAGAGAATTCATGCTTGAAGAAAGGAAAAAGTATTTATCTCAAGACATGTTGCATTACTATAAAGAGAATTCATGCTTGAAGAAAGTGGTGGGAGTGAAGTAAAACTTAAAGAAGTTTATGAACTACAAATGCATATCCAGATGAAATAAGAATCTAGAGTTAGTACATATGATGTATTACCAATGGTTCAAGAGAGACATAATTTGTGACACGCTAGTAGGATATGTTTTCCTTTCACTAAATTTGATTTACTTATTAAAAAGGGAAAAGAAGTTGTATTGCTCGTATACTATAGCCTATTACTTTTAAGGAAGCAATGTTTGATATTGACTCTTTAAAATAACAAAAGACTGAAATGCAATTCATATACACTAACCAAGTATGAACTTTGGTGGATGCACCTAATAAGATTGAACCTACTAGATGTAAATGGCTTAAAAAAAACAATATGGGTGGTAATATATATAATTATAAAACAAAGCTAGTGGTAAAAAGGCTACAAACTAAAAAGAGTTGTTTTTTATGAAATATTTTTACTAATAGCAATGCTTAATTCAACAAGTATCTTATTGGCTATAGTTGCATCCATAAATATGAGATCTTGCAAATGGATTTCAAAACATCATTTCTTAATAGGAAGTTGCTTGTGGATGTTTATATGAAACAAGCTAAAAGTTTTGAATTCAAAAGGTTTATATATAAGTCATAAAAGTTCATTTATAGACTTAAACAAGTGTCACAGAGTTGAAGAATATGTTCTGAAGAGATAGTCAAAGAGTTTGATTTTTCGAAAATATGAATAAAGCTTGTTTTTATAAGAAAGTCGAAATTGATAAGTGCTTAATAAATTATAATTTTAGTCCCATGATTAGTACATTTTTTTAGTTTGTTTGAGATATTTTATTGTTTTTGGTACTTAATTCGTTTTTAGTAAGTTTTTAGGTTTAATTGTCTTTATGGATCAAAAGGTGAGGAAGTTCAGTAAAATTAGGGCAAAAAATGAAGAACTGAAATTGTTTTGGAAGGACATGCATGTACTAGTGGAGGACACGACTGTGTGTGTTGGGCCCCGATTCGCATTAAGCTTGTTTAAATTATTTTGAGATTTTAGTTTGCTAATTTTAAATTTGATTGGCATAAATTGAGGATTTTATTTCTTACGTTATGATTATTAAATGAAGGGATTTAGTGAATTTTGATTTGTTGATAAATTATTATCTTGGGATATATTGTTGGTA
>JANZLX010013018.1:0-10797 GCA_025531955.1 Erythroxylum orinocense | reverse complement strand
TTTTCCACGCCCCCCTCAACCTAAAAATAGCGAGCTTATATATGATGGACGCGGGTCGGGTCAAAACAGTGTGAGAGATGTTCCCCAACGAGAGTCCGGGTATTTATCTGTACACCGCGCGAGATGACATTAGGTGCCGCGGCTTGCTTCATTTGATCTTCTCGCCGCGGCGTGGAACGTTGGAGGCCGCGGCGTGCTTCCCTGATGAATTGCGATGTGCTACTTCCTTTATTGTTTCGACTCTCCTTTCCCCTACAATATCAAATCACAACTTGCAGTATCAATGTTACTCAGATTCGATATCAACTTGTGACAAATCTACTGTCAAATTGTATAAAGTGTGACTCATTTAAGGGACTAATTAAAGCACCAAAATTATAAATTAAGAGTCAAAAAGTACATTAAAGATAGCAGAAGTGTAGCCAATTTATGTAATAAACTTGGGTTCAATCAAATTCCCCCACACTTAGACCTTTGTACTCCTGGACAAAGTTTATAAGAGTCAAAAAGATACAAGTGAAGAGAAAAATTCATCCATGCTCAATCGATAATAAGAACTTGGCGCAAATCACTTAATCAAAATTCAATCTACGCAAATTTAAAGAATGCTAATAAAATAAACACTAAAAGGAGTCAATCCAAGAGATTGGACAAAAGAGATGCCACTCAAGATTAAGTATTTGCTCTCTGCTCACATGTCGGGGATATTTCACTCTCAATCTACTTAAGTCATGCTCTTCCATAAGCTTGTAACAATTCTATTTCTTCACCACAAGAACTATAATTTGAAGATCAAGAGGACTTTGTAGGGTTGTAATGTATGGAAGGCTAGATGAAAGGATGGAATGAAAGAAAGAAAGAAGATATGAACACATGCATTACAATGATAAACTGGATGTCAAAAGATAAATGAAAATTGATTTTGATTTTTGGATTGATTTTTTTTTTGATGAAAGAGCAGATACATATACTGCTTGAATTGATATTGCTCTTTTTCTTTTTCTTTGTTTTTTTTTTAATTTTTTTATTTTGATGGAGCTGTTTCCTTTTTGGAAGTTCCCCTTTTTTTTTTAATGCAAATTAAACTATTGACATCATAATAGGATGCATGCAAGTGCTCACAAATTAAGTGGCTCAAAGGGTTAACAAGTGGTGAATGTTAATGGGACTGTGTTTGGGAACAGGTTAAAGAAAGAAGGCCTCTATCACATCAACAAATTGTAGTCCATAAAGCTTTGATTAAGAATTGAAACAAGTTCTAGAGAGGTATGAAATAAGTAGATGCACACAATATTAAAGAAAGAATTTGGCTCAAATATCCTTCCAATAAGGGTAATATCTCAATGTACAATCTCAAGTCTCAAAAACTTAAAGTACTACTTTGTTAGCATGCTTAAATTCACTTGAATTGAAAATATCAAAAGTAAAGTTAGCCAAGACCAATTATCATAAAAAGAATGGAAGGAGATTTCATAAACTCAAGTATCAATTTGAATTTATAAAGCCTTTGAAACACAAAAGATACAAAAGTTTCATGCGGAAGAAGTTGAATTGAAAAGAATGCACCAAGTTTAAAAGTTGTCAAATTACGCACGATCGGCTAACACATATATCAAAAAGTGCCAATAAGGAGCATAACAAATAGTAACAATATGGGACAAGCTCCCCCACACTTAATTAACACATTGTCCTCAATGAAAATGAAAATAGAAACCTGGTAGTAAGCATCGAGGCAAAGAGTGGTCAGGACAAGGTAGGCTAAGAACCGAAAAACAAAAAGAAAACAACAGTAAACAACAGAAAAAGAAAAGAAAAACAACATAGAACACAATGCCAGAACTAAGCTGCAGGGTCGTCAGGGGCATGAGCAGGAGGAGCAGCTGCAGAGAAGCTAGGATCGATCGAAGAAGCACCGTCGGTAGGAGGAAGAGGAATGTGGAGGTGCTCCGCAAGCAAGGCATACATCTGCTGGTGGTATCGACGATCGGCGTCACGCTGGGCTTCAGAACGAAGAAAAGCAGCATGAAGGGTGGCCACCTGATGAGTGAGGGTGGAAATCTGATGAGTGAGGGTGGTGACGGTAGAAGGGGGCACATCAACAGGTGGAGCAGCAACAACAGGAGGGGATGGAGGAGGTGGTGGTGGTGAAGGAGAATATGGTGGCGGAGGAGGAGGTGAGGGGGAGTCAGGAGGAGGTGGTGGAGGGACAAAACGGGGTTGTTTGAGACGGATGTAACGAAAAAGGGAGGCGGGGTCAAAAACTTTGTCAGTAGGAAATTCCGGAACCTGGTGGGCCCGAAACAGATCACTAACAAGGTGGGGGAATAAGATGGAGTGGGTGAGGGTGGAAGTAAGGACTGATTGGCGAAGGGCGGAAGAGATTGCCTGAGCAAGATCAACCGGCCGGCCAACCATCAGGAGGTAGATATACAATGCCTGTTCTTTGGGAACATAGGCAAGGTGTGAGGTAGGGTGGATGTTGTTGCAGATCAAATGTAGCCAAGGACGAGCCTCAGGACGGAGATCAGCACGTCGGATGTATCTTTGAGATATCCGAGGTTGATACCATTCAGCACCCTCAGGACAAAGGGTACGAAGGACATCATCCCAAGGATAGTCCCGAATAAGATCGGCATAGTGGCAGCTAGGGATGGAAGGAAGGTGGTAGTGATCACGGATGGCGGTAGGGGTGAAGGGTTGAGAAATGGTGACACCTCGAAAACAAATATCAAAGGTGTGATGGTATCGAGCATAGGTGTAGAAATGACGAACGAATGTGTCATTTCCAGGAGCCCTGGGTGTAACTAAGCCGGAAAGGTCAGAAAAAACGAGCCGTTGGACAAAAGGGTGATTGGGGGGTGTAAGGGAGAAAGGTCGTTCCTTGAGTAGCGGCCTAGCTGCGATCTTCGCAGCTAGGTCCGCATACCCCGGATCGATCGGAGGAGAGGAGGTGGAAGGGTGAGGTGGAGATAAATCGGAGGGTGTAGAGTAAGGGATGGTGGGGTTCTTAGTGCGAGGCATTGACCTGAAAAGAAAATAAAACAAAATAAACAGAAAATAATCAAGCAAAACAGAAAACAGTGTTGCGCCGCGGCGTCTGAACGTGAGCCGCGGCGAAGCATACACTCACGCCGCGGTGAGATGAATAGGCAATGCCGCGGTGAAACACACGCGCACGCCGCGGTGAAACAGACGCGCACGCCGCGGCTTAGGGCGAAAACTGCACACCCCGGCGTAGCGATGTGGCGTCGTCTCCACAGTTTGAAACCCAAACCCGAATCTAGAAAACGAAAATGAAACGAAGAGGGAAGAAGGAACTTACGAGGAGAAGACAGAAACGCAGACGGACGACGCAGCAGATGAAGATGGATGTCGCAAGAAGGAGGAAGGCGCAAGGAAGAAGAGGGACGACGCAGCAAAATGGGGAGAAGAAGTTAGGGGCGGCGGCTAAAAGGAATGTAAATGGAGGGAAAATACAAAAAGACAAAAAAAACCATGGACAAAAGAAGTATCCGCCGTGTAATGAGGAGAAGGAAGGAATTTCAAAGCTTAGGGTGAGCGGGCGATTTAAACAAGTCACGCCGCGGCGAAACTCATCTGCGGAATCATTTGCCGCGGCGTGTACTAGCGAGATTCTGACGCCGCGGCGCCTACGTCCGATTTCACGGCGAGAATTCAAGAAAACACTAATTCCTGACCACTATGCATAAAATTTTCTTCAACCAAGTTACATGCATCGACCAAGATCACGAGTTCCAGAGAGAGATTATTAAAAATGACTGAACTGAAATCCTACTTACAGCTAACTTACAGCTAACTCTACTGAGGAAGTTTCTTCCCCCACACTTAATCAACAAATTCATGCAAACAGTATCAGTGGCATTCCAATTGTCAATAAATTGCACAAATTTATGATAAGTACAAGGAAAGAAACTACCTGGTGTCTAAGGTGGGTCTTGGTTCTCATGATAGAGCTTCAACAGATGGCCATTCACCTTGAGGCTTGTTCCAGTTTCTTCGTGCAAAAGCTCTACCATACCAAATTTGTGCACCTTCGTGACTACATATGGTCCATCCCAACGAGTATTGAAAATTCCATGTTTGAAAGCAAATCGAGCCTTGAATAAAAGGACTTTATCTCCTTCCTTGAAGCTTTTCCTTCGAATGATCTTATCATGCATCAATTTTGCCTTTTCTTTGTAGAGTCGTGCATGCTCATATGCCTCTAACCTTAATTCCTCGAGCTCTTGAAGTTGCAATTTCCTCTCCATTCCAGAAGATTCGAAGTCCATATTGCATTGTTTGATTGCCCAATATGCTTTATGCTCCAATTCCACAGGTAAATGACAAGCTTTTCCATAGATCAAACGGTAAGGGGACATACCGATGGGGGATTTATAAGCAGTCCGATATGCCCATAGTGCTTCCTCGAGGCGAAGGCTCCAATCCTTCTTTGATGGCTTTACAATTTTCTCCAAAATGTGCTTCACTTCTCTGTTTGAAACTTCAGCTTGTCCATTGGTTTGTGGGTGATATGCAGTGGAGACTTTATGAGTGACCCCAAATTTCAAAAATAAGTTATTAATGACTCTATTACAAAAATGGGTTCCCCTATCACTCACCACAGCTCTTGGTACACCAAAACGACAAAAAATGTTGGACTTAAGAAATTTAGACACGGCTTGGGCATCATCTTTTCTAGTGGGGATGGCCTCTATCCACTTGGACACATAATCAACAGCTAAAAGGATATACACAAAGCCAAAAGATGGAGGAAATGGGCCCATGAAATCGATTCCCCAAACATCAAAGATTTCACAAAATAAGAGAGGTTGTTGTGGCATTTCATGTCGTTTACCTAATCCCCCAAATCGTTGACATTTATCACATGACCGACAAAAGTTAAATGAATCCTTAAAAAGTGTAGGCCAATAAAAACCAGACTCGAGGATTTTCCTAGATGTTTTCCTTGCACTAAAATGACCACCACAAACCATGGAATGACAAGCTGAAATTATATCATCATACTCTTCATGAGGCACACATTTCCTGATCACCTGGTCACTGCACATTCTCCACAGATGAGGGGCATCCCAAATGTAATGTCGAGCTTCACTCTTTAGCTTCTGAGCTTGTGCCTGAGACATAAAAGGAGGAGTAAGTCCAGACATTAGGTAGTTAACAATATGTGCAAACCAAGGTTCTTTAACAATTGAAGCACATAAGACCGAATCAGGAAATGAGTCACAAGTAAGGTCAGAAGAATCCACTCCCTGTGTGTCATTTGGTAGCCTGCTCAAATGATCAGCCACGTGGTTTGTCGCTCCCGCACGATCCTTAATCTCGATATCAAATTCTTGGAGCAACAATGTCCACCGTATCAATCTAGGCTTGGATTGTGGTTTCTTGAGGAGATACCGTACAGCTGCATGATCAGTAAAAATAGTAACGTGTGAGTTCAACAGATATTGCCTAAATTTTTCTAAAGCAAAGACTACTGCAAACAGCTCTTTTTCAGTGGTGGTATAATTGATCTGAGCTGGATCCAGTGTCTTCGAGGCGTAGGCGATAACTCTTGGTAACTTCTCCTCTCGTTGACCTAGCATTGCCCCTACAGCACAATTAGATGCATCACATGAAAGCTCAAAAGGTAAATTCCAATAAGGAGCAACTAGAATAGGTGGGGAAATGAGGTTTGATTTCAGCATATTGAAAGCACTCTTGCAAGAATCATCAAAGTCAAACTTTTCATCTTTTTGCAAAAGCTTGGAAAGAGGTAACGCAATCTTGCTGAAATCCTTAATGAAGCGCCTGTAAAACCCTACATGCCCCAAAAATGAACGTATGTCACGAATACAAGTAGGGTAAGGTAAGGAAGATATAACCTCAATCTTTGCTTTATCCACTTCAATCCCCTTGCTAGAAATTAAATGACCAAGCACAATACCTTCACTGACCATGAAATGACATTTCTCAAAGTTCAAAATCAAATTCTTTTCAATGCATCTGTGTAAAACTTTTGCAAGACTAGACAAACAAGCATCAAAAGAATCACCATAGACAGTGAAATCATCCATAAACACTTCCATACATTCCTCCAAAAATTCACAGAAAACAGCCATCACACAGCGTTGAAAAGTTCCTGGAGCATTACATAAACCAAAAGGCATCCTGCGATATGCAAAGGTGCCAAAAGGACATGTAAATGTTGTTTTGTCTTGGTCCTCTGGTGCAATGGGTACTTGAAAGTATCCAGAGAAACCATCCAAAAAACAGTAATGTGACTTACCTGCAAGCCGCTCAAGCATTTGATCAATAAAGGGAAGAGGGAAATGGTCTTTTCTGGTGGCATCATTTAATCGTCTGTAATCTATGCACACACGCCACGAATTTTGCACCCTGGTAGGAATAAGCTCATCCCTATCATTTTTGACCACTGTTATTCCACTCTTTTTAGGCACTACATGAATTGGACTGACCCACTCACTATCAGAAATGGGATATATTATCCCTGCACTCAACAACTTCGTAATTTCTTTCTTCACAACATCTAAAATAAGTGGGTTAAGTCTTCTTTGAGGTTGCCTCACCGATTTTGACCCTTCGCTCAGTAAGATCCTGTGTGTGCAAATGGCTGGGCTAATGCCAGGTATGTCTGCTAAAGTCCACCCTATAGCTCTCTTGTGTTCCCTCAAAACATTCATGAGTCTCTCTTCTTCAGTGTGGAACAAGGTGCTAGAAATTATTACAGGTAATCGCTCATCAGACTCAAGAAAAGCATACTTTAGAGTTGGAGGGAGGGGTTTGAGCTCAAGCTCAGGAGGTTTCACAACAGAAGGAGTTAATTTATGAAGTTCAAGGGAAAAGAGATCACTCCCTCTTTCTTCTGGCGTTAAGTCTGGCTCCCTGTAGGTGGTCGTGGCTAATCCCTCCTGCTTCCCTGTAACATGAACAGAAAACCTTTTTCCAAGATCAAGTGAATGTAATTCAGAATTCAAAGAATCTTCTTGTGACTCATATTTTTGGCAAGCATTTTCCTCAATTAAATCAATCATATTCACACCCAAAAGGGAATAATCCTCATTTGGGTGCTTCATGGCCTCATACATGTTGAAGCTCACCATTTGATCGCCAACCTCCATGGTTATCTTTCCTTCCTTCATGCTAATCATAGTGCTTGCTGTTCGAAGGAAGGGTCGTCCTAGAATCAGTGAAGTATCCTGCACAACCTCAGTAGACATGTCAAGAACATAGAAATCTGCAGGAAAAACTAAACCTTTTACTTGGACTAAGATATCTTCAATTATCCCCACTGGATGCCTAAAGGATCTATCTGCCAATTGCAAAACTACAGATGTAGCTTTTATACTTTTTACCCCCAAGGCCTCATAGACTGATTTAGGCATCACATTAATGGCAGCCCCCAAATCTAATAATGCTCTACCGATAGTCACTTTCCCCAAAGTGCAAGGAATGGTGAAGGATCCGGGGTCTTGGCACTTGACAGGTATCTGCGGCTTAAACAATGCAGACACATTGGAACTCACTTGCACCCTCTCATTCGGCCTAAACTTTTTCTTATTTGTACACAGATCCTTTAAATATTTAGCATAGGCCGGAACTCGCTTCACCAAGTCAAGTAAAGGGACATTCACTTCCACTTTCCCAAACAAATCAATGATATCTTTCTCATGTTGTTTCTCTTTTAAGCGCTTACTCATCAAATATGAATTAGGAAACGGAAGGTCATGAATACTTACCTCTTCACCTTTACCTGCTTGCTGGCTTGACTCTCCATCCTTTGCTGGATCATTGGAACTCTCTAAGGTAGTTCCCTTACTCTTTAAAGCTTGCTTTCTCTCTTTCAAAAGCTCTCCTTCCCTCACACTTTCTGATCTCTTATTCTGTTCCTTAGGCGGAGGTTCTGGCTCACTCTCAACATCTTCTTCACATATCTCGTCTTCTTCTTGAGGCTTGAACCTCACTTGCTTTCCACTCCTCAGGGCAATGACATTCAAACTCTTCGGGTTCATCACAGTGTTTGAAGGAATGGACCCACTGCTTTTTGCCTGATTTTCACTCATGTTGTTAGACAACTGAGTGACATAGGAATTGATATTCTCCGCCTTAGTCTCCCATTGCTCCATCCTCTTCTCCAAGGCATTGAATCTGGTAGCAGTCTTTGAAGAATCCTGCTGAATCAAAGAAGCAATTGCATTAAACTGATTAGCAGTAGAATCCTTCTCTTCCTTCATTAAGGTCATCATGCTGTGGAGCAACTGATTGGTGTCCTCCTTTGGTGGGACTACCAGGGCCTGCTGTTGACTAGGGAACTGGCTAGTGGAAGTGCCAGCTCCTCCTCCTTGTGTGAATCTGGTAGGTACCCTGTTCTCCTCACTTCTCCAACTGAATCTGGGATTGGATCTCCATCCTTCATTGTAGGTGTTAGAGTATGGGTCCCATTTTCGGTCTTGTCTACCTTGATACATTGCTGAGACCTCTTCATATCTGCCAGGACAAACGCCCGAAATATGCATTACCGACCCACAATTTTCACAACTGGGTGCGGTAAGCTCTGTTGAAGGAGTAGGACGTTGCACATTCAAATTCTTCAGCTCAGCAGTGATGCAAGACAGCTGTGATGTGATCCGACTCTCCAAAGAATCAACTTTCGACTCCAAGCTTTCCATTTTCTTTGCTTGAGCTGTCAAAACTCCCAATTCATGCACTCCTCTCTGGTCTCTGACACTGTACTGTTGATGGTTGAGAGCCATCTTCTTAATCAGATCCCACGCTTCCACTGCTGTAAGGTCGATCAAAGATCCTCCAGATGCAGCATCTAGCATACCCTTCTCTTGGCTTTTTAGCCCATCATAGAAGTACTGTACCAATTGTTCATCCGGAATCTGGTGATGAGGGCATCTTGATAAAAGATCTTGGAAGCGATTCCAATAATCATACAGTGACTCGTCGTACTCCTGGCTTGCTGAGTAGATTTCCTTCCTCATGGAAGATGTCCTAGAAGCTGGAAAGTACTTCTCCAGAAAGGCCTTCCTCAGATTGACCCAGCTATGGTAAGCGTTGGCCACATGTCTTGGAAGACTCATATACCACTCTCTTGCTTTCCCTTCCAAAGACAGATGAAAAACCTTCCAAAGAACTTGATCCAAAGTAGCTCCCACTGGCTTCATACTCTGGCAGATCATTGTCAAAGCCTGTAGATGCATATATGGATCCTCTCCTGCCAAGCCATGAAATTTAGGAAGAGAATTAATCAATAAGCCTTTAATCTCAAAATTTACATCAAAATTAGGGCAAGCAGCAGTAAATGGATCATAATGCACATCAGATGTGGTTGCTTCCCTAACTGTTCTACGTCTCTGGTTTTCAATGTTTTCTCCCACTCTCTCGTGCTCACCATTTCCTCCATTATTTCCATTTCTAGGTTGGTGAACAGGATAATCAGGATTTGGGAAAATATTAGGGTTCTCAGCCATATTCTCACTATCTCTTTCAACTACACTCCTTCTCTCTTGTTCTTTCCTCTCTTTTCTAAGTCTCCTCAAATGTCTCTCAACTTCAGGTTGGAATTGAACAAGTTTACCTCTCCTGGGCATGCACCAAAAAGCAATCCACAAACAAAAGAATAGTAACAAAAATGCTCACAGTCACACAGAATCAGATAAAAGTGAAATGTGATAAATGTGAGAGTATGGATGTAATGTTTGTATGAGAGTGTATGTATGAAAGATGTGCAGAATAAGAGACAAAATCAAAGTATGATGTATGCGTGTGTAAAAAGGGAAATCAAACCTATACTATCAACAAGTGCAAAAATTTAAACTATACTAAATGCAATCAAAAACAATGATGCCGATTATCAATGACAAGTCAAAAATGACAATGGCTATCCGATGGTAAACCAATTTCTTGGTTCCCCGGCAACGGCGCCAATTTGATCGCGGCTCTGTCGATGCGATCGTGCGATCGATCCTTGTTAACCGGTCAAATAAAATAAATTCCAAGATTGCGGTATAGGTTGCAAACTCGGGTCGTCTCACTTAATTGGAACCAAGTGAAAAAGGTCTAATCTAGCCTAATTGTCAAAAATTGCAATGAAGTTGATAAAATGGAGTTTTGGTATTTTTGGTCGAAACCGGTAAAACAATCAAGACTAAACAAAAAGTGTAAAAGGATGTTTTTGGTATTTAACAAATAACGCAATAAACAAACAATCAGATAAAATCTAGTTGATAAAATTCCTCTTGAAAATGAGGCTCCGGCTATCACAGTTCAAAATTGATTCTTAGGGATACAATCCACTAAGTTTCGGAAGAACAACCCTAAAGGACTCTTTAGGTCCAAAGATTTAATCAATGAACTCCATTGTTTAAATCTTTGTTAAAAACCTTAGTGAGAAAATGGACAAGCAATTCGTAACAAGTCAATTGAATAAAACACTACAATCTACTAGGCAGATTAAAACCGTAGGTGTAAAATTCAATGTCATCTACGAAACTTCGTATATTAAGCACAAAAGTTCTACAGAATACTCGTCCAACTTTTAAAATAGTGTTCAGCACATGATTAAACTGTAACCATGCTAATCTAGGTACATCGATGCAATCTCTAACTCAGACATCACACAGATATAACTAAACTTTCAACACTAAAAGATTACTCCCCTTTGAAGCTCTGTGAACTCAAGCCGACGCTACATCTTCAAGAGAAAAGGTGACTTAGCCGCTCATGACTTCGGGCTGTCTCTCAATCGGTAAAGACAGGATATGACCCATG
>JANZLX010012998.1:0-10799 GCA_025531955.1 Erythroxylum orinocense | reverse complement strand
TCTAAACCCATCCATTTCCTAAGCTCTTTGAACCAAAAACTCTTCAAAAATCCAAAACATTGAAAATCACTTACCTTGAATCTTTACCCAACCAAAGGATTTCTTGGCTCAAATGGAAGCTTGAACCTTCCTCTAGCTTTTTCCTTCTTAAATTAACTTCAAAAACCCTCTTGAACTCCAAGAAAATGGAAAACCCTAACTTTTCTTCTTTTTCTCCTTCCTCCTCTCCACCAACGACACTCTCTCTCTCTCTATTTCCCTCCAATTTCATTTTCTCTTCTTCTTCTATGCAAGCCACTCATTTCTCCTCTCTTTTATACCCTTAATGAATGCACAATGTCCAATTTGCCCTTACTTAAAAGCCTAAGTTCTTTCCTCCTTAAGTGACATGCCCAAAATGCCCTTAATGTAACTTATCACTTCTAACACACTTTAATTTAATCTCTTATGCCACAACCTAATTAACACTAACATGCTAATTAAGTCCAATACAAATTAATCTATTAAGACCTCAAAATTCATCTAATCATGCTTAATCAAATAAAAAAATTCAGGGGCCAACATAAAGTCATTAGCATAAATCAGATGACTTGCATTTGTGATGATATTGAAATCTTCCATTGCAATCTGTTGGCCTAGATATCAACCAGGAAACACCTTCAATCGCTAATACTACTAGACAACCTATTTAACTTATTCTCATTAATCATTATAAGTCAAATTATGGTTAGGTTAATAAATTTCATTTCTTTATAATAATCAAATGTTTTAAATTCATTATTCCCATTGCATTTTATGTACTATATCGTGTTTAAGGCATTTAGTTAAAACAATTAATCATATTTCATTGTAGGAATCATATAATATTTAAGTCATTTAAGTTAAAATTCTCAAACGTATTTCATTTTAGGAATTGTATCTTGTTTCGATCATTTAAGTAAAAATCTTAAATCATTTAATAATACGGATCATATCATGTTTAAGTCATTTAAGTTGAAAACATCAATCACATTTCATGAAAACATTAATCATATTTCATGAAAACATCAATCATATTTCATTTAGGTATCATATTATGTTAAAGTCATTTAAGTTAAAATCATTAATAACATTTCCTTTTAGGAATCATATCATATCTTAATCATTTAAGTTAAAATCATCAATTATAATTTATTTTAGGAATCATATTATGTTTTAAAATTGAAACAAAATTCATCAATCCCCATTGTTTTACATGTTTAATCATTTAAAAAGATCTATAAATCTCATTTCATTCACAAAATAATTAGGAATTTTAAATTATTTTTAAAATCCTACTTCATTCATATCATACAGGTCATTTAGATTATTTTTAAGCTAACTTCATTCATATCATATGGAGGTTGTTTATATCATTTTTATCCAATCCAAACTATTTTAAAGTCCATTCTATGTTCAACTTCTAATTCCTTCTTCATCAAAAATTTAGTTAAGTTGTTTATTTTCAATTTTCTTAAAAATGGACCAATTTTCATATTCATGCTCGTTCATCTTATTATTTTATTTTCTCTTCATAGGTTTTCCATTATGAAATTGACCTTCAACCTTCCTTCACTATTGGTTTAAGATTTTAATTTTCATTATAATTTAGGTTTTCCTATCTTCCTTTGATTTGATAAGTGGCAACTCAATTGCATCAAAGTATATCATTTTTCATATTTTTATTTGAATTAAATTTTAAAAACAATGTCATTTTTCATGAATAGTTTTGACCTAAGCCAAGCTGGCCCTTTCAAGCCTGCAGTTTGATAAACTAGACTTAACCCATTGACTTCATATTAGATTGGGCCAAATTTTCCAAATTTAAAATTAAGGTTAGGATGTTACCTAGCATAGATAGGAATGATTATCAGCATTCATCCCTTCCTCCCATTTTAGAGTTAAGCCACAAGGAAATGAAATGTTTTATTTGACATAGGTTGGTTACTAAGGCCAATGCTAAATTAAGTACACTAATCAACTTAAAGCCTTCATGTAGTGCCAATCTATAGAATTTTTAATAATGAGGGACCTTAAAAACATAATCGACTCACCCTCTTTAAACTTTATCTTAGTCCATTAGCATGAATCCTTTTAATAAATTTGAGGTGGGTAGAGGTGGGTGGGAGATTCAACTCCCTTTAAAGTTAAAAAAAATACATCTTTTGTATTTCACATCATAGTTCATTAGCATTTAACTGTATTTAAGAAAAAATTTTCCATAAAATCTTTTTTATTTTTATTTTTATTATCAACTTCATTTAAGCTTTTAATTTTCCTTTTAATTAAATTTTTTTATAATTTTTTGGGATTTACTTTTATTCATGATCATTAGGTTTTATATATTTGGGCTTTCTTAAGTGATAATCCATTTTTATTTGATTTTATTTTTCTTATAAGTAATTTATCAATTAGTATAGGAGAAATCTTCATGGAAAAGTATTTGGATAACTTTTGTATGAAAGTAAGGTGAAATTTTGCTATGAAAAACTTTGAAACAGTTGGTATAGGGAACACCTAAAGAGGATATGAAATTTCTCAAGTCATTTTAAGAGAGGAAAGGAGTAACTTTTGAGATCTTAAGGAATGTTATGAGAGGCTAACACTAGAGGACAAAATTTTATTTAAAGGTATGTCATGACCCGGTACCACATCGGGCGCATGTCAACCGCTGCATACTTGAGCTAAGGACACTCACAGTATCCTTAATCCGACTATGCAAGGCTAACTAAGTATCTCTCTTTCTTTCTTTTTTGAAAAATTTAGGCAGCACAACTTTTGTATTTTAAAAATCCCAAATCCTGCAAACAATTTCAAACACACTTCTATATTAACGTCCAACCATAACTTCAGAACTTTGAAGTCCACTCAAGGCAATCTCAACAACAGTATCAAAAGTTTATACATAAAGTCTTTTACAACAACAAAACAGTCAAAAAGTTAAATTTATAAAATTATAAAACATATCAACATGACCAAAGTAATAAAAACAGTAAAACAGTTCATGAGCCACTATGCACTAAATACAAAGCAGAAACTACCCACGTGCGGTAATATCCTGAAACTGTCAAAAGACCACACGATCTACTCAGAGCTTCAAGTTCACTAGATTAACCTGCATTGTTGAAAAGCGGAGGGGGGTGAGTACATTATGTACTCAGTGAGCAAGAAAAACATAGATCACGAATAGGATTCGATACACACCAAGACGGTATGAATAACTTCTAAAGTGAACATACAACATATTGAAAACACATAGACCTAGCCTATGACTCAATGTATACTGATTAGGAACCATATAGGCCTAGCCTATTAACTTACTCCTCCGGTAAGCATAGGTCCTAATCCCAGTACACAAATATTGGACCCCACTTCCAGAGCCCAACATTCAGAGTCACGAAAACGTGAGCATATTATCCTATAAGGTTATATCCATGAACCCTTGTTAGGCATCATCCCATAAGGGTGATGTGCCCACAACAGTCAAACATCAAAACAAACTCAAGCATTTTAACAAAGAAGTCAATATGAACACACACAGCCGAAACTACTTCAATCTATCATTTTATTACTAAAACAAAAGAGTTGGAAAAAATTTATTTACATATCAAAAGCCACACGGTTGGCTTATTTCAAAATACAAAATATGCATGATACAATTGAATGCTTATGCTTGATATGATTCTAAACTATCTTAATTACAAAAGTCGCTATCTTGCGGTGTGGAAGTTAATAAGGTGAGTTACGACGCTTAGTGGCTTATATATTTATAGCCATTGTCAGCGAGCCATACAATTCAAGCACACACACACAAACACACACACACATATATATAGATATATCAAAGAATGCATGTATATCCCATTTAGTCTAGTAATTCTATCAGCTAATGTCACCATATAAAACAAATCATGAAGATTCATCCATCAAAACTTGACACTCAAATATGCATCATACTTGACAAATCAATTATGCAATGCACAAACAATTGGCTCGAGGGTTCCATGGAAACAAAATGGAGAAACTGAAGTTTGCACCATGAACAGAAAGAGTCCATTTTTGGAGCTCATATGCCATAAGCGGGCAACCGGGACAAGGCTCTTGTTAATGTCCACGTGACGAACAAAATGGTTCCACTCTTGCCCAAATAGAAGCACATAATCATGCTCAAAATCATTTTATCAAATGCTCAAATCATTTCATTATACTTTCATACTTTTCATGGTTTTTTCTTTCTTTTCATTTATGCAAAATGCCATGAAATATTTCAAGGCATAACATGATCAAAGTCACAATTCAATTATATCAAAATATCATAAATCTTTCAAGGCATGAAATAAAACACATCATAGTAATTCACAGTTTAGCAATTCAAGCATATACACACACGTAGACAAAATGCCCATTTACATAATAACCATAAATATATTACCCACCTAATTTGCGTGCAAAAAGCTAAGTCAAGGTTGTCTTTCCCCTTACTCTTGGGTAGGATTCTCTTGGTTCCCTTAAAAAAACCAAGTCTCATTTAATAGGAATCCATTAGAAAATCTCACAATGCAAAATCACTAAAATTGATTCTAGAATACTTAATCCCAAACATTTTCTAAACTCCATCAACTAAAATCCTTTCAAAAATTCAAAAGATTCAAAATGATCTTACCTTCATTCTTCACCAAATGAAGGGATCTTTGGCTCAAAGGGAAGCTCCATTCTTCCTCTACCTCTTTCTCTCCTTGAACAACTCCAAAATCTTTCTTGAAGACTAAGAATAATTAAACCCTGGCTCAACTCTCTTATTTTCTCTCAAACCCCCAAACTCTCTTCCTCTTTCTTTCTCATTTTCATTATCCTCTCTTTCTATCCCTCAATTCACGTTTTTCTTTTTCATTTAAAAGCAAGACAACACTTCTTCTTCCAATTATGCCCTTAATGGTTGAGAAATGTCCCATTTGCCCTTCCATTTATGCCTTATGTCTTTTGTGCTTAAGTGTCTTGACAAAAGTACCCTTGAACATTATGACATAACACTTTCTTCTAGAAAAATGTTTTCCCCTTGTCTTAAATTTACCACAAATCAGAAATCATCTCATTTGGAGTTCTACCGATCAAGACATCATCAAAATACTGAAGTATGCTCAGTACAATATCCAATTCATACTCTTCCAACCCAATACCCTTTCTTGATTCATTCAATCCTTTTTAAATCGACATCAAATTCCATAACTTTCATGGAGAGGTAGAGAGAGATGTGTTAGGAACTTATTGGTCTTAGACTCACCTCATTTGGAGGTCGGATAATAAGGTTATGGCTGAAAGAATCAAACAAGGTTTTTCCCTCAATCATATTGAACCTATCTTGGGCCAATTGGCATAACCTTCTATAGAGAAATCGTATTAGGGTGTTCTTTGGATGGTTTGCAAGAGGACTTCAATGTCTACAACTTTCATGAAGACCTGGAAGACATATTCTATCGTTTGGATGGACAAAAGTGAACTAGATAAAAGGATCAAACAAATTGTGAACAGAGGCAGCTTTGGTCAACTATAGAAGAAGCAGAAAGTTGACTATAGAAGAAGCAGAAGGTCAACTATAGAAGAAGCAGAAAGTCAACTATAGAAGAAGCAGAAAGTCAACTATAGAAGAAGTAGAAAGCTGACTATAGAAGAAGCAGATTGTCGACTATAGAAGTAGCAGACGGTAAACCATAGAAGAAGCAGAAGGTCAACTATAGAAGCAGCAGACGGTCAACCATAGAAGAAGCAGAAGGTTAACCATAGAAGAAGCAGAAGATCAACCATAAAAGATGCAAACGGTCAACCATAAAAGATATGACGTCATCATCAGACGATATGACATCATCACAGACGATACGTTTTCACAGACGATATGATGTCTTCACAGACGATATGACGTCATGACAGATGATATGATGTCATAACAGACGATACTATCTATACTCTTGAACATCTTCCCTTATAAGGACCATAACTTTCAACTCCAATGTCCAAAATTCTCATACTATATACCGTTGTAAAGATAAAAGAAATACCTACAACTTTCTAGAAGACAACTTTGTCTAAATCTATCTAGATCAATCCATAATGTCCCCTAAAGTCAGAACACGAACTTTACATTCATCCACCAATGTACTTTATCTAGTTCTCTACTTCATGACAAATTTTGAGATTCTTAAAGATAGAATTTGAATTTGATATCTTCATAAAAAATGTAGCCATATGTTTCTTGTTTAATCTAACTCAAGAATCATCTCGTTTAGATAACTAAAGAAAAAGTTATGGCTAAAAGACTGAAGTATACTCAGTGAACATTTTCTAGATCAACTACCCATTTTGTTTCAAAATCTTTCCTTAACACAACTCAACTAAGATCACCTTTTCTACTTCACTTATACCTCATTCTCAACTCCATTTCAAGTTAATACCATCCATAAAGAAAATATAGTCCATGATTAATCATAACCACTAATAACAGAACATACACATATATTCATATCCTTCATCAACTTACTACACATATTTAACTTCATTTTTGCTTTCATTTTACTTCTAACTTTCACCTCAATTCTTCCCATTTCATAATCTCTTATCCACCAAAACACTAAAGCAAAATATGAATCTATCCACATTTTTCATTCACTACTTTACTCTTGTCTATCTTTTCTAATTAACAAATTTTCATTTATTGGTTTTAACTTCTGATAAACATTCGAAGTCCAACAATTCTCCCCTCTTTAAAGAATTTCGTCCTTGAAATTATTACCTAAATGATCAACAAATGGAGGTAACGTTGTCTTATGTTTTCCTCAGTCTCCCGAGTAACTTCTTCACTTGAATAATTTCTTCCAAATGACTATTAACACCAATACCAGTTCTTATCGATACTTCTTAACAAACTATGAATCTAAGACATCTTTATTGGTAATACTAACTCATAAGTCAATAGTCCGGTTCTTAATATCTTTATATGGACCAATACAATTCAAGCTTAATTGATTCTTTATCTTAACCTCAGCACATTTTGCACTTAATCTAAGCACACCTTGAGAAGGTGATACTCTCATAAACATTTCATCTTTTGCTTTTACCTCCTTAGCCATTAAACGCTATCTCAGCATATTCCCATTAGGATGAATATCATGGGTTGTTATTTATGCCCCTCTAACAGTCTCTTTGTTCAATCATATTTATTGGTACACATACTTCTTATTTCAATTATAAGGTATCATTCTTCTTATTTAAACTCAACATTCGTACTCATTTTCAATTGCTTAGTAAGATTCGCACTTCTCAAACCCTCAATTTGAGCTTTGTTTATGTGAAACCAATCTAAAATTTCAGTTCAGCTAATAACGCTTCAATTTTTTGCCCTAATTTCAACTCCATTCTGCACTCTTTATTACATTAGATTTAATAACCTCAATATCCAAACTTTTCATACATTGCTACGAAATTTTCTATTCAATGCATCTGATTACGACACTAGCATTACCAATATAGTACTCATTTAATCATCATCCTTCAATAACTCTATTTATTGTCTCCTTACATATGAAATCACTTTATCATGTTGCATTGGATTTTATCCTAAACTCTTACACAACATCATTGTACACTATAAAGTCTCCAAATCCAAACGATATAATTAAATCAGTGTTATAATTCCTCAAAATTCTCTTTACTTTCATTACTCATACGATTTACATGTTTTTTTTTCTCAAGTATTCAAACTATTCTTCTCAACTTTTGGATTACCTTTAATATATCTTCAAATTTTGCTTAAATCACTTTAATCTTTAATACTGTTGTACTATCGGGGCATTTGTTAACTCGAACAAATATTTCCAATGCTCTATATGCCTATGATTAGTTCGCGTAATTCCTTAAGTAACTAATTCCTCCATGAGGTAACACTGTCTCACGTTATTTTCAATTTCTCAATTGACTTCATCTTTCGAATGATTTTCTCAATTCCTTCGATTTCCTCCGATTTCACATTGACTTATTCTATTGTCTATTCATTCATACTAATTTCTCCATAAATTTTAATTTATTTGCAATCTTAACTTCCTGTGTTTGTAATACATTCATCAGGTCAAATTTGTATCTCCCGAACATATTAACACATAATATAATGTGGACCTATATACTCCTCATATTAGCAATTAATCTGTCCTCAAATTCAGGAATCCATTCACATAGTTGGATACTTTACATCAAACAAAATACATACATTCTCAGTAGCATACTCTATCTCTTAATCTTAAGTCTCTGTCAAGAATAGGACTCCAATATTTACTTTTGATTCATTAATAGTCATTTATTCCTCGAAATGGAACACTTAATTCACTTGATATGATTCGATAAAACATCTCTATCTCAAAAAGTCTTCTTACCTCAATCACCTACAATGTCACCATAATCTTTATTAATCAACTATGTTCATCAGTGATGTTTCAGGCATTCTTAACACCTCAATATGATCAATTTCAACTGTTCATGATATTTCAATAATTTCAATTTTTTGTCACACTACACATGATCAAAATATTCTTTATAATAAAGCTCAATGAAATAAGAGGCATATCCATTTACTCCTATACCATATCCAAATATAGATCTCGTATATACTCAATCACATTATTCACTAATATAGCCACATTATCAGATGTGTGCTCCTAATAAATGGTCATCATAACCATGAGAACTTCTACATATATCACTATCACTTGCTTCATTTTTCATACATACGTTCTTAATCAATTTAAACTTATAGATGCATAGCCATCTTAAAATCACTAACATAATCTTATACCGGATCATAACTCTTATCATACCAATTAAACAATTATTTTAAATTCCAAGATCGAGCTTTCCATTCCACTTTACTTGCACTCCTTAAATCTTGTCATTTTCACCTATGTCTCTATTTCTTACTCATTCGATTCATGAAAACCATTTCACAATCCATATCAATTCAAGCACAGATCCACAACGAAATTCTGTTACCATACTCACCGACATAACCCAAAATATTGAATCAATGTCTAATATATTGGACTACGCCATATTTCTTACTTCTAAATATCCACAAACTTTCCTTATCTTACACTCTAACAAACACCATTCTTCTCATCGTTTCTAATAGTCCAAACTCTTAATGGAAGTTCATACATGTGACTTATGCGGTTGCAATTACTGGGATTCCATACTCATAAGTACCCTTTTCTAATGGTGAGGAATTAGGTACAACAGATTCTTGCAAACTCTTCGTATTCTTTTACAAGGTGGCATTTTACTCCTTCGATAAGATATCATCATTTAGTTTACTTTCATTTTAATCTTATTTCCTACATGTATGCATGGTAAGCATGTCACTTAGTGCATCATATCAATTCACAATACAACAATTAATCACATAGCCTACTAATTCATAATACTATACAATCGAAGCCTAGGAAAAATCTAAGCTCTGATACCAAACAATATTGGATCCTACTTCCGAAGCCCAACATTCGGAGTCACCAAAACGGGAGCATATTATCCTTATTAGGCATCATCCCATAAGGGTGATGTAACATCCCGTCCCCAAAGGAAGGGCTAGGACCTGATCTGGTACTTGTGACCTCAATGAGAGACACATGATATGCATTAGTTTGGCATGCATCGTACTGGCTTTGGGAGTTCTGAGTCACGGTTATGAGTGTTAGAAGGTTGATCGTCGGATTGGGTGAATGACCGACCGACCCAGCGAGTGAACACTGACTGATCGCCCGTGCAAGGGCGAAGCGATGGGACACGACTGATTTCTGACTAGTTTTGGTACTGATCATACTGACCTCTCAATTTTTACTTGTTTGCTAAGCCTTCAATTGTAGGTCGAGCCTTGTGAAGCCGACCGACTTCTTATTTGATTATCGAGTCCCAAATTGTAGGTCGATTGCCGACCGATCTATTATTTGATTACCGAACTCTATTCTTGTTCGAGTTTTGATTTGAGGCCGATCAGTTTTGATCTCTCATAGGCCGACCGATCCCTTTACTATTATGGCCGAGCTATAATAGGCCGACCGATTCCTTTGCTTTGTTTATGGCCGAGCTACCATAGGCTGACCCCCTTTGCTTTGTTATGGCTGAGCTCCCATAGGCCGACCCCTTTGCTTTAATGGCCGAGCTCCCATAGGCCGACCCCTTTGTTTTAATGGCCGAGCTCCCATAGGCCGACCCTTTTGCTTTAATGGCCGACCTCCCATAGGCCGACCCCTTTGCTTTAATGGCCGAGCTCCTATAGACCGACCCCCTTTGCTTTATTATGGCCGAGCTCCCATAGGCCGACCCCTTTGCTTTAATGGCCGAGCTCTCATAGGCCGACCCTTTTACTATTATGGCCGAGCTCTATTGTCTGCTTTTGATTGATATGGTCTGGCCGACCGACTATCCTTCTTTGTTGACCCTTAGCCGAGCGGTCTGACCGACCGACCCCTTTGCATTGTTTATGGCCGAGCTCCTCATTGTTGATCGAGCTCTTCTTTGCAGGTCGAACTCATATTGTTTGACTGATCTGACCGAGCTCCTTATTGTTTATCGAGCTCTTCTTGTTTGATTGATTTGACCGAGCTCATTTGTTTGACTGAGACCGACCTTTTATGTTGGACCCCGAATTTTGATCGGACGTCAGAATTGTTAAATAAGGAAATTAGTGTTGTGTTGGGTAATATTGCTAATGATGTTGGAGGTTAAGGTAAGAAATAAGTGTTTTA
>JANZLX010012970.1:0-10801 GCA_025531955.1 Erythroxylum orinocense | reverse complement strand
CTTCAATTAATGCTAACTTAATTAAGGCTAACTTAATTTACTTAATTTAATCTAATCATGCTTAATTAATCATAAAAAAATTTGGGGCTAACAAATAATATCTAGTCCCACATAAGGCTTCCAAAGCAAGTTCAACCGATTCTCCAAGTACGTAAAATTAACAGACCTCCCGTAAACTTTAACAATGAAAGCATCTTTCTACTTACCACTATCCTCCTGGACAATATCATCATCAACCAGAACCTTTGGTCGCAAGTAATCATTCCCTTCATACTCTAAACAAATTTTTACCACCCACTGACTATAAAGATCAAAAGTTGAACTTTGACCTACCGAAGAGATGGACTTTGCCCTAGATGACTGCCCTACCAGACAATCACGAAAAGAAAGTGATGGCCTTACATGTTTCTCAGTAGTAGCTGATACAACGAGACCAATAAACGTAAAGCCCGCTAAATCACGGCCAAGCAGTTGTCCTACCTGAAAATTATTTTCAATCTGTTCAGGACAAAGCACAAGTTGAGCCCCCTCCATTCTCGTAACTTTCTTGATCCACCACCCGTTCTTTGAAGGCCTTAATTTTGCGCTGATCAGAATGCTGACTCCACCTAAAATCCCTTCTCTAAGAATCAGAAGAACGTCATTGTTATCATATGCTACCTCAACTGTTTTTTTCAGTAAGTGTTGATGTTCAGCCTTTCAACTGAAATCTAGCAACATCTAGACACTTTAATTATAAATGCATGTGAACGTGGTTCAAATCTCTACTCTTTCGTGGGACACAAAAAACAAAGAAGTAGAGGAGGAGCATCTTAGAGGGGAACGTTAAGTTTAGGTCAGTTTGTTAGGATTTGAGTCTTAAGTCATTGGTTATTAGACATCTTGAGAAGTGATTCTACTTTTATTGATTTACGTGAAAAGGTTATAACCGGGTGTATCGGAACAAGTTTATCTATTAAATAAGGATAAAATTGTGTATTATTGAATCTCCTTAAATTTTATACTTTTGCAGGACTTTTACTGAATGTTGTTGTTGAGCGTCACATGTAAAAAAAAAGTTAGCAAAAGAATTAAGTGAGTTCTATGAAAATTTTTAATCATAACATATTTTATAAATTTTAATAAAATTTATTTTATATATTAATATCATTGTATTATACAAGATAGTCTTTTATATTTATGAAATATAATATAGATAACTAAAAGAGATTTTATTCTAATATTTACAGTTGAACTAATAATACAAATTATTAATATAAGAATAGGATAATTTAATAACTATTCGAATGTCATTACATCTTTAAAGATTTAAATTATAGAAGTTTAATGTTTATCTTATGCCATATAACGGTATAATTTATAATCATTATTTCTCTATTACGTATTAGATAAATTAGTAGGTGTTGATAATAATGCTTAGGTTTTAATACAAATTATTTAATGAATTAATAATACATTTATATTAAAATTTAGTTACTATAATAAATAAGGTCGAATCAAATTTAACTAAGTAACTTAAATCTACCGAAATTTGCAGCCTAAATCTGATCTCAAGCTGTTTAAATAATCTTAAAAGTTATTATTGTAATGTTAAATTTCTTAAAACAACGTCATTTTTTGTCTTAAATTTTTTAAACTTACATATTAAAACAAAGTTATTTTAAAAAGTTTAAATCAAAATGTAATCATTTTGAAGAGGGAGTTTGGGTCAATTTCTAAATTCTAATTTACAACAATATGACCTGTTAAGTTTTGGATCTAACACAATTTCCAGGTCTGTTAAGAATAACCACGTCAAAAGTCTTAACTGGATGGGAGAGTCGCAACCCTTCTGTTAGCCTCCTAACAACTGGACCTCTTTGGCATAATCTTATGTCGCTATTTTAAAGTTAATAATACCGGCTATTCAAGTCTTGATTGTCACTGGTGGGCTTCAAAGCCCCATAGCATTGACCCAATCCAATTCCTTCATTTTCACTTCGCACGCAATTTTATTTTAAATATTACCATTTCTCTTAATTTTATATAAATAGTCATTTTTTCACCAAAACTTGACAAAATATAGTTTTATTTACTAATAAAGTATATACTTACTATCAAGGTCAAGGATTTTCGAGAAGTAAATTCAAATTACAATTAAGTAAAAAAAAACCATACTATTACCAAAAAAAACATCGATATAATTGAATTATTTAAAGCTTATACAAGGAGCCAGGCGTGGACAAAGGTTGAAGAAGTATTCTAAACTTAAGTACATCCTGCGAAGCTCTACATTTGAAAAGATGATCATTATATAATAACAAGAAAGTAGCCTCTTTTGAATAACCTTACATCGATGTTCAACGAGGAAAGCACAATAGAGAAATAGGTTTCTTGAGAAAGGATGAACTTAATGAGTGTACAAGAAGCAGAAGTTATCCTTAGGACATACATAGCAGAACTAGTGGAATAAATGCAACTGAATCAGAGACACTGAAGAAGGATCGCAGCGAAATTAAAATTGCAATCATATACTATTTATTGCGTCTAACAACATACTAATAATAAGAATAGGTAAACAATAAATACTTGAAATTCGTGAGAATTAACCGATATAAACTTCGAAACTATGAAGTCTCTGTGTGCTCCACACCGAAAAATATGTCCCGCTTTTAACATTTGATATAGCTATTAATAAGTTTGAAGAATTCTTACTTCAATAATAGAACAAAACAATTTTGTCTCTATTTCTCTTGTTTACTTTTTCATACAAAGAACAAAACAAAGAATATTTCAATATCTTTGTTTTACTTCTAACGTACAAAAACAAAAAATATCTCCATATTCAAACTCTTGTTTTTGATTACTCTCACCGCACAAAAACGAAGTCTCACTTTTCTCCACTGTTATTCATACATGTATCGTCACTGTTTGTTCACGTATGAAACAACAACTTTTATAGAAAACTCTCTTTTCTTTTGTTTTTCATGCACATATCTTAGAAACAAAAAATTGAAGAACACTAACTGTATCAATGCTGTCTTCTTTTTCTGTAACTATTACAACCTCCCATTGTAACCATTACAACGTTACATACTTCTTCGTTGTATGGTTGCAACGTTTCTTTTTTTTGATAAATAAAATAAAACTATTTTATTTTATTATTATTTATAAAATGAAATAAAATAACTATTTTATTTTATTCATTTATTTTGTACAAGAGAAAATTTCAATATTAATTATATTTTCTGTGCTAGCAAAAAATTTAATAATATGTCATATAAATTATTTAAATTATCTCATAATAAATTAAATAATCATAAACAGGAATATTACTCCTCAACGACCGGATGGTGTGAAATAACAACTTTACAAAGATAGAACTTGGTTAAGGATAATGTATTATTACTTTCTATCATTACAACTCCGGATTATCCTAAGACATGGTTTAACTGTTAAACCTTATTAGATAACCAACTATGCTACATGTCGATCATTAATGATTGGTGAATGACTTAGAAAACTCCTTTTCCTCACTCATTCAATTGCCCTGACTAAGGTCTTAAAACGATCATTAAGATCAATGACAACATAGAGTTCAAACTCATTACCTAGAGTCGATAGATCTCATCTTGACTCATCACTAATCAGATAAGTACTTAATTACATCCAATGATCATTCAACTAGCATTTTTACACACTAGGTGTCCGACATCAAAACATAATAAGTGACCTAGTGATTACTATGATAATCTCAGGTCAAAGAAAAAATATACATTTAAATCCTTATAAGAATATCCCACTTGACAGTTCATAGGTAATATTAACTATTGGGAATTCTCAATTTGGTCAGTTCAATGATCATATCTCTATATGCATCATCTATACATGTAACTTAGTAAGTGAGATCTACTAATACTTGTCCAATAGATACTATTACATATATATTGATCTAACCGGATCATTAAAGTCCTTATTTGATGATCCTGTGATCAAGAACACCTTTTAGATTAAACCTTCAAGGCTTGACTCTCATTATCATAATCTCCATTATGATAGCAAGTGTATAAATTTAATCAAGGACTTATCATATTAAAATAATAAACAATAAACATAATATGATAATAAAATCATTTGCCATGTTATTAATCAAAATTAATAATTACAAAATTAAAATATTTAATCTATTACATAATGATTGGGTCATGGACATAATTCTAACAACAGAATCACTTATGTTGGTAGTATCTACTTTCTCCACTAGCTCTGAATCGGGAACAGTTCTATAAATTAGAGGTTCTCTTTGCCCTTCGGAAATAGTTTGTAAAGGATAGCCCTGTAAAGTTCTACCGTGATTTAGTTATCTTCTTTTTTTTGAAAGAAAACTTACTTTTGTAACTGAATATATTTTCGGATTGCACTAACTAGAAAGAATCCTTTTGTGGTGATTCATTGAGGCCATCTCCAACGAACTGTAACATATTCACTCCAAGGAATGCACCAAAATGCGGCACCAAAATGATGTAATGAATAAAAAATATACTCCCTCCTATTTAAAATAAGTCTTTTTAGAGAAATTTTAATTATTCAAAATAAGTGTCGTTCGTCACTTTTCATGAATGTTTATGATTTTATTTTCAAAATTACCCTTTTATTTCTCTCATATCTTGATTATGCATATTATATTTTTAAGGCACTTCAACATGCAATTAATAAGGGTATATCAAACATTTCATTGATTTTCTTAATAAGTGTGCATCCCTCTAAAAGACTTTTATTTTAATAGGAGGGAGTACTAAATTTGATATGTTACTATTCATGCATTAAAAGTTGTAAAAGACAACTTTGTCTAATTTTTAACATATTCCTTTTATGTCTTTCTCACAATTTGATTTATTTACATAATTTATTAAGTAATTAAATTAAAATATATATTACTTTATACAAAGTATATCATTACAAATATCTCATTGAGACATTTAAAATAACACTAATCTTGAATATAATATTAAATATATTTTTAATATTTATTTATAATTCTTATTTATAACTATTATAAATTCATTAATAAAATATGTATTTATCCAAAATGGTCTACCTTGTTATAAACCATTCATGATCCCCAAGGCCCAAAAAAAGAAGTTATTCATGAAGATGCAAGAAGCATGTAAGAAGGATATCGAGCGTGCATTTGAAATTCTTCAGTTACGATTTGCAATTATCAATGGACTGGCACGTTTTTGAAATCTATATTACATAATATCATGTCCGCATGTATTACAATGCACAATATAATTATTAAGGACGAACGTGATATTTAAGCGACCATACAAGATTCGAGCAAAACGTCAGTCCCTAAAATTAATATTCATAACAACGATATAATTATATTTCAAGAATTTCTTAATAAATATAAGCAAATTAAAGATAAAGAAACTCATTATGAATTTCGTAATACATTATTAAACATTTGTGTAAACGATGTAGTAATTTAAATGATTAGAATAACACTAAATTTAATAAAAAATTCTTAGAATATTATTCTTTATCTCATATTTAGTATAAAATTTTAGTGGAATGTTGGAATTCCCGTAGGGAGTAAAAGGTGAGGGAACAGATCTTCTGTTCCACCTATGCTGTGCCCCTGTGCCACAAGTGATCCCAGCCATTAATTAGAGCTGGGATCACTTGTGGCACAAGGGCACAGCATAGGTGGAACAGAGGATTTCAAGCCAAAAGGTGAGATGCTTTTTGCCCTTTTGTTGTCAAAGTGAAGAATAATGGCAAGTTTCTTGTTAAACGTGCAATGTGATATGATATCTTGGGGAATAAGTTCCATTGCCGGTACTCGTGGTCTGCCATTTTAAACTTTGTTTGGTTGCTTTCAAAAAGGTATTTTATTTTATTTTATTTACATGTTTATATGGATAGTTGGATACTGGCTTGGAATGCAAAGGTGATTTCGTTTATAGAAAAAGTGTTATCATTTCCAAGAAAATGGTTACCCGACCATTACTCTTCGTTCAGAATAAGGATTGGCGTTTAAAAGGAGAAGAAGATCAGGAACAGAAATCTTGTGATTAAATTGGAGCTAAAGTCTACTGACATCATAAATAAACTATAGAAAACAGATATCCATTAAGTATTGAAGAAGTGAAAATCCATGCAGAATCATAAGGCTCCAGCGTTTGGCTGGCACGAAGATACCATGTTGTTTGTGATTATTAAATCATGGATGACGTCTTCTTGTCCTCTTCTTCTTTTGTTTTGGATCGTGACTCAGTACATTAAAAGACGAATGAAACCGTGGAACTCATAGAAAATTCATTCCAAAGACGACGTTTAGTCAATACACGAGCTTGGTTTATGTGTGCTGCTTGGAAGCTGACAATGATGGCAGGAGACGACTTTTAAGTTGTATCACGTGTTGTAACGAAACATTTGTTTGCTGCCCAAGTAAACTCCACTTGTCTACGATAGCCCCAGTTGATTCTTCCGGTCTATAGTGACAAATTGATGAGTTCCCACTTCACTCAAGAAGTACAGATTAGATACTGCCGTGTGGTGATTGGATGCATCTGGTCATCATATTGATTTTGTGAGTTTTAAAAATAATAATAAATTCCTTTATTATTTTAAAATAATTTTATTATTATGAATTACTTATAAATAGTTTATAATGTTACAAATTTTTAAAATATATTTTATCAAATTATTTGGATATAAATCTTACTAAAATTAAGTTACAACAATTATACAAATTAGTGATAATTAATTACGTGATATTATCATAAATATTAATTAAATTATTTTTAATATTTAATATTAATTAAAATAATTTTGTACTTTATAAAATAAATAAAAATTCTCATCTTTTGCTGATTTTCCTACGTACTCCAAAAAGGATAGATTAATTATGTACAAGATGGACAACACATTACTTATCTACCAAAAGAGAACTTGTGGACTGCACCAAAGTGTTGGGAAGACCTCCAAACGGAAGTCTACATTTTGATTGGATGTTTATTAAGATAATAGAATAAAATATAATATCATTTTACTTTTTTAAAGAAGAGTTTATAATAAATTGTGATTAAAAAAAAGTTTTATATTACGTCTCATCTTATTTTAGGGTATGTTTACTTAGGAGTTTAGTAACATAATGAAGTGAAATGTAATATTATTCAAATATTTAGGAAGAAAATTTATAATAGAATAGAATGAGGGAAAAAAAAAGAGTTTTATATTACGTTCTATTTTGTCCTAAACAGTAACAATAAAAGGTTTTTGATTTTGAAAGTTTAAGATGAAATGTAAAATGATAAACAACTTATATTATCTTATATTATAAACCCTTTATCTAAACAATATTTCACTATATTATATAATGAATCAATCTGTCTCTCTCAAATAATAAATTTCTAATATTACATTTATTTACATTTCATTTCATTCTATTAAAAATTTTACGACTAACCAGATATTATAAACATCTCATTTAAATAATATTTTATTATATTATATTACTAATTCTTCAATTTTTCATAAATAATATCTTTTTAAATATTACATTACATTTATTATAAATCATTTAATTCTATCGACCCTTAGATTTAATTACATTTATTATAAATCATTTAATTCTATCTACCCTTAGATTTAACGAGCTTCTCGTGACCATTCAAAAGTCTGCAAACAGAGCATAGTTTTTTAGCCACTTATGTGAAGATGCGAACGGACCACCCAATGTAGGGTCACCATCAGCCCTCGAATTTTTCTCCGCAGCATACGGTACCAAGTATGGTGCCCTTTCTTTTCACCATCTCAGTGTGTCTCCGTGTCGCCAATAGATGTCATTACCATGTTCAGTAGTTGCCTGTATTTTTCATCAGGTTTCTAGATAGAAAGATTAGATAGGTTTAATCTGGTAAAAAAAAAAGATAGAACTTTCTTTTTATTCTCGTTAAAAATAAAATAAGCTAAAATAAGAATCCCTTTTAACTTTTATAAAAAATAAAATAAAATAAAATATAGCTCATTTTTTATTTTTATAAAATAAAAAATAAAGTAAAATAAGATTCACTTTTGACATTTATAAAATCATTTTTTACTTTAAGCAAAGCATATAAAACATTAGAAACCAACATATCTGTGAGATAGGTCATCGGTCGTCGGTCATCGGTCTCTTTTGTAATTCTTGCGCACTAAACTGCACTTTTGTATTTCGTGCGCGCCAAACAACTAAAATTATATAATTTGTTGTCACATGATATGAACCTATTTAAAAATGGGAGGAGACGGGAATGATTTGAAAGAGAATAATTAAAAGACCTAGACCTAGACCTAGAGGAGATTCAAATATAAAAGTTCTTAGCATAAAATAGATAGGGTACCTTGAGCCGCTACCAATGAACAATAACCTTTTAATTTTTCAATTTTACTTAGCTTAATAATTTTTTGTTATAAATTTATTAGTTTATTAATTTATTTGTTAATTTTTGTAAAATAATTAATTTTTATAAACTAAATTAATTAATTAATTTTTATTTTAATGTTAAATAAATAATGATAATTTTTTTCAATTTTTTAATCAATTTTATTATAATCTAATACTAGTTGATCATTTAAAATCTTAAACCTTCTATTTTGAAAAAATAAGTTGCTCCTCTTTTTGTTTTGTCCTCAAGAATTACGATACAACAAACTGTGTAGTCCAACTAAACTGGACTATCTCGGTCATTGGTTCAATAAAATTCGACAGATCTTCGATATGTTGAATCTAAGAGATCAATCTAGAGTTGGTGATTTAGCGTAAATCAAGTAAAGATAACTATGACCCAGAAGTCCAATAATAGTATAGTACGTAATAAACTTGACCAGCGACGATTTTCTAATTATCACAAGACAATTAAGAGGTAAACATCCAACTTAAGTGGGATGAATACGGTACCCTTTGTGATGTAAAATCCATTTGTCATGTATACTTTACATAGAAATTACAAAGAGAAAGTAAGATGATGAAATAATGCAGAAACGCAAATGGCATACAATAAAAATAAGTTGTAACATAAATTTTTACCGGATGTGAAGAATTCATAATGGACTTTTTGAATAAATAGCTTATCAGTCTTTTTTTTCTTTTGACTACTTGATCATATTATGTTAAGTAACTCAATCCGTTGATTTGAAGAGTGAGTTGTTACAAATTACTAAAAGAGATAGTGATCTCTTTAAGTTCTTTGGTTGGCCTCATCATTCGTTGTTGAAAAAGTTATATTGAAAAGATTTTGGGTATTCTTAAGACTCGATTGAAGATATTGAAAAAAATAATGAGGTTGATTTTTTTTGTTTTAAATTCTTATGAAAATATTATAAAAAATACTAAGATATAAATAACTAATACTAATTTTTTAAAGTCACATCTTCGTAAGTTATTTTATACATAAATAGTTAATTTTATTAAACATTTTTAAATAGACAACTGATATATTCGCTGATCAAATCAACTATATTAATTAGCTGTTAATTAATTGTTGATAGAATCAGCTAATAAATACAATCCGCTAAGCCAATATTTATTTTTGTTATACCTGAGATAAGAGGAGAATTAAAAATATTTGTTTGTATCATCGTCATATCTCAAGAATAGTATGAAATCTTTGCACGTTATCTTGTGTGTTTAATGTTTGGTGAATGCTTAACTTTTGATGGAAAATATAATTTATCATAAATAAACACATCGGTTATATTTAAAAAAAGAAACAAATAATTTAATAATTTACGAGACATAAATTCTGTATAGTTCAAATTTATTATTAATTTTAAATTAATAAAACAACAAAAGAGAAACATAAATAAGAAGCGCATATTTGTTAGCTAAATGCGATAAAAAAAATGGATACTAGAGTAGTGTTGAGTTTTCATAAATCAGTTTCTCTTTCAACTGCTGGTTGTGTGCGGCGATCATGCGGCAGAAGCAATCAGAGATGTGATGACCCCATCCAAATGTAAGAACATCAGTTTGAACCGCCAACGCAATAGGCAAATCTCTGGCCATCAAATTCTCTCCGCCTAACACCCTATTTCAATCCCATTTTATTAAAAAAATTGATGTCATTTTAAATATAAACAGATGTAAAAAGACGTCATTTAGGTACATATGATCTTAACCCAAATCTCTGAAAAACTCTTGTCAAAGTTTGAGTCTTTCCTGGGTATTTTGATAAAATTAATAAAAAAGTTCGAGTCTTTCGAAGAAATACGCCAAAAGTTTTTGTCCTAGTTCTTCGCTATTTCCGTCTGCTTGGTCTTGCGCTCCACGTTTCCTACCTCCAAGAAAGCCTACTCTGACTCACTGTTGATTGACAATATAGTCGTCTCTATTTAATCTGCAAATATCCACGCAAAAGAGAGCAAAAACACTCGAAAGACTTTACATAAACTATAGTGTGTGCATACGCAAGCAGCCATCTCACGAAAACTTCTCAACAATGGAACTTTTAGGTTCAGCAAAGCATGGTATGTTGTCCTTCGTTTCATACTTATCATCTCTTAACTACCCAGCTACTTGTTTCCTCCTTAAACCCATTTTTCTACGTGGGGTTTCTGGTTCCCTACATCTTGTTTTGTTACTAACTCTATTGACATTACTCACATGGAAGAAACTTAGAGGTATTGACAGTGAGGCTTTCAAAGAGAATTTCAATAAGAAGAAGAGGGTTTTGTGTTATAAACAGACTCTGTTTTGTTGTTCGGGTGTCTCACTCTTTAGTTTTGTCTGGTGTCTAGTGAGTTACTTTTACTGGTACAGAAATGGTTGGTC
>JANZLX010012960.1:0-10801 GCA_025531955.1 Erythroxylum orinocense | reverse complement strand
GACTTCACCAGCAATTTCTAAAAATATTCGAAGTATACAAAAATTACAAAAATTATCTTAATACAGTCCGAATCAATTCGAAGTTTCATTAAACCAATTTACCCGGAAAATGCCATGAATGCATGCCAAGATCCACATAGAAATCATAAAACGTACCGAATTTCTTTACTATTTTAACCCCTAAAATGGGGCATTACAATAATAATAATAATAATAATAATAATAATAATAATAATAATAATAAATAAATAAATAAATAAATAATAAAAATGTTAGGGATAAAACAAAATGGTTGCAAGTTAGGCTTTAATACCTTATAATTAAATTTTAAATTTATCCACTAATACATGATTAAAAAGTTATGCTTTAATACCTTATTAATTCACATATAAGTCAAATTTTTAAGTATTTTAACAATTTTAAAAAGAAAATTATAATAAGTCTTGATCAATTTATTCTAAAATCAATTTAAAATTTTAATTGAAAAATCATGATGTCTTTAATTGACATTATTAGTCATTACTACATAGTTAGAAATCTGTGTTTTCATACAGTATCAATTTACACAAAATTTTGAGATTAAATTTATATCAATGGTTGTGGTTGTTCCCGTTGTTTCTTCTCTGCTTCTTCTTCCAAAACGTCCTTAGAGAAAGCATTAGGATTCGCTTTGATGCAATTTTGCAAAGCCACAAAAGAATGCATACAGTCTGAGCCCTGCTGGAAAAGAAAACCATCGCCAAGTTAGCTGCCACTTTCATCAAGTTTAAACAACTTAATGTGTTTCATTCACTACTATTTACTCTATATGTAGAAAAAACAAAGTAAATCCATAATTTTATTTCAATTGTTTCAAGACATTCATCGAATCATTTTTGAAAGCATCTTCTTTCCTTGGCACACCAACAAGTACAACAACACCCTATTCCTACAGGACATTCCAAGGCATTGTAACTTAAGACATGATTATTTGACTTCCATTCTCATTATTATCCAATGAGTTCAACAAAAACTCACGTCATGAACACATTCAAATGTAGATATCATCGCGTTGACACTTCCAGTGCATTCAACACTTCGGTTGACTACTCCATTAGTCATTTCAACTATCACCTGAAGATAAGAACAGTAGTAGAATGGAACAAAGACTCATTTACATATGCTACACATAATCTAGCCCATTGTTTCACAGACCTCTTGAATAGGCTTTTCATAATCTTTTAGGTTCATAAATTCTGTAATGCCAAATTGCAAGGCTGTTAAGAAGAAAGAATGCAAACATATATCAGATACAGTTTTGATAAAACTGAAGTCAAAAGTTATTATCAGAAGAAGTTCATATCTAACTTTAAGCAAAGTTGCAACAGAAAGTAACTTGGTAAGTTCAATAAATTATTATCTTAGAAATTTTATGATGTCAGTTATGTCTTATATTGAGTTTATGTTAATTTTACAAATGAATTCCTCTTTTTCTGGTTGCACAACCTTGAGGCACCAGCCAATCGAGCCCCTTCAGCAGCCTAATGATGTCAAAGAAAACAAAACATTTTTAGACATATAGTAGAATCGAATGCTACAAGACCTCCCTGTTTAAGGTTTGATTAGAAACTCACAGCAAAGCCAACAGTTCCTAATCCAAAAATTGCAACTGAGGAGCCTTTTTTAGGTTTCACAACATTAAAAGTCGTACCAAGATCGGCAACATAATCAAAATTTGATAACTGATATGGAATAGCAGAGGCTTCCCAACTTTCCATGCAACATCAGCTATAAAGTAGACACATCGGTTAGATTACAAGACACAGATCATACACATTAAGAACTAATAAACAAAGATAACTAGCTAATTGCTATAAAGAATCGATCTTTCATAAAATGACACAAATTGTCTGAACTTCCTTCGAATTTCCCCCAAGCCGAACAGTAAACATTTGAAAATGAACACCACCTGAAAACTTAAAAAAGATCTAAAAGGAAAAACACCAAGATGGTTAATAAAAACAACAATGCACTAACATGGGATGAACAGAAACAACAGAAAACACAAACCCCAACAAGAAAACTACTTACCCTTGCAACGTATGTAATGGAATTATGATTGTTTTGTAATTGTTGGGATTGGAAAATGTTAGTTATTGTTGGAATGAAAATGAAATTATGATTGTTTTGTGATTGTTGGAATTGGTAATGGAATTATGATTGTTTTGTGATTGTTGGGATTGAAAATTGTTAGTTATTATTGGAATGGAAATGGAATTATAAATGTTTTGTGATTGTTGGGATTGAAAATTGTTAGTTGTTGTTGGAATGAAAATGGAATTATAAATGTTTTGTGATTGTTGGAATTGGAAATTGTTAGGAATGGAAAAACAATAATGAATGTTTTGTGATTGTTGGAATTGGAAATTGTTAGAAATTGTTAGGAATGAAAATACAATAATGAATGTTTTGTGATTATTAGAATTATAAATTGTTAGGAATGAAAATACAATAATAAATGTTTTGTGATTGTTGGAATTGGAAATTGTTGGAATTGGTAATGAAATTATGAATGTTTTGTGATTGTTGGGATTGGAAATTGTTATTTATTGTTGGAAGGGAAATGGAATTATGAATGTTTTGTGATTGTCGGAATTGGAAACTGTTGGAAATTGTTAGGAATGGAAAAACAATAATGAATGTTTTGTGATTGTTGAAATTGAAAATTGTTATAAATTGTTAGGAATAGAAATACAATAATGAATGTTTTGTGATTGCTGGAATTGAAAATTGTTAAAAATTGTTAGGATTAGAAATACAATAATGAAAGTTTTGTGATTGTTGGAATTGGAAATTGTTAGGAATAGAAATACAATTATGAATTTTTTTTATTGTTAGAATTGGAAATTCTTATAAACGAAAGGAAATAGAAATGACATTATGATTGATTTGTAATTGTTGAAGATGCAAATTGTTGGAGTATGTTTTGTGTTACTTATTATATATGTTAAATATTTTGAATTTTTAGCTTTTGACTTATGCAGAATGAGCTTATATAAGATGGATATGCGTATTATCATTGTATACTGAAATTATGTGTTATTTATTTTTGGGTACAGATAAATAGAAGGAAGTTCAAATACTCCCGATCAACCTATTTTAGGAAGATATAGTGATCCAGTTTGGGCTTATGATGGTACGAATCCTGGTCAAAAGAATTATACCATTTGCTTGATTTGTAACAAACATTTGAAAGGTGGAGGAATCACCCGATCAAAAAGGTATTTAGCTAGGGTTAAAGGAGATGTGAAAGCGTGTAAAAAAGTAAGTCATGATGTGAAGTAGCAGATGAAAATATTACTTAATGAACATCAATTTGAGAAAGATAGAAGGGAAATATTGAATTTTGAAATTGGTAATGGAAGTTCGTTTTCTGGTTCTGTGGTGATTATGAAAATGTTGAAGGTAGAAGTGGTAGCTGTAGTGGTGCTGGTAGTGTTCCATCTCAGGATCATTAAGAATCTGATGTGAGGAAGAGAAGAAGGCAGGTAACTAATTTCTTTGCACCACGAATAACTCCTAGAGCCTAACCTTTAATTCGTAGTGCAATGCAATCAAGAGATGCGACTCACAATGTCAATATGGCAGTAGCTAGATGGTGGTATAATACGGGTTCATCATTCAATGCTTCTCAGTCTTATTATTATCAACCTATAATGGATGCAATAGCCTCTTATGGTCCAGATTACAAAGGGTCATAATTGATGACTTAAGAGGTAAACTTTTGAGTTGTACTGTTTTTGAAATTAGAAATTATTTGGCTTAAAGAAGAGTGAGTTGAGGTACTTATGGATGTTCAATTATGTGTGATGGTTGGAAAAATGGGAGACAAGAGCCTATTATAAATTTTTTCGTTTAGTCTTCAAATGGTTTTATGTTTTTGAAATCTATTGATACATCTGACCTTATTGGAAATGCTGAGACTTTGTTTGGGATATTTAATGAAGTTATGAATGAAGTAGGGCTGGCTAACATTGTTCAGTTTACTACTGACAATGATTCCGCTTATAAAGAGGCAGAGAAAAGGTTGCAGAATACCTATAATTCATTTTTATGGACTCCTTGTGTTGCACATTGCATTGACTTAATGTTGAAGAATAAAGGGGATCCTAGGTATTTTTCTATTATTGATGAGACTATGCAGAAGGCTAAAAAGGTTATAAAATTCATTTATAATCGTGCATGGGTTTTGAATTTGATGAGAATAGAATTTACCAATGGTAGGAATTTGTGTCGCCTTGCTGTGCCAAGATTTACAACAAATTTTTTATCACTTCAGTCTTTGGTTTCGATGAAGAAGGAGCTAAGACAAATGTTTACAAGTGATAAATGAGTTGCATCTCAGCATGCTAGGTCTAATGCTGGAGTGGAGGTTTATAGCATTATACTAGAAGATAGAGAATTTTGATCACAATATCAATTTGTTATCCGAGTTTGTGAGCTTTTAGTGAGGGTGCTTCGGTTGGCTGATAGTGAAGAAAAGCCAATAATGGGTTATATTTTTTATGCTATGGAGAGAGTGACGGAAGCAAACAAGACCAATATGAAAAATAGGTCTTCTTTATACACACTATATCTCTCAATCATTAATGAAAGAAGGGAAAGACAACTTTCTTCTCCATTATTTACAGCTGGGGCATTTTTGAATCCTAGTGTGTATTTTAGACTAAATCTTACAAAGCAAGTTGAAGTTAATAAAGGAATGCTTTTCATAATTACATCAACTGTTCCTCTTGACGAGATGCAAGATCTTTTAAGCTCACAAATGGAACTTTACAAGTTGTCTTATGGGGATTTTGGAATGCCGATTGCTATTCAACAAAGAGGAAAACTTTCTCCAGTTATTAGTTATTTCTTATTTCTTATTTGTTGAAAATTAATTATTACTTTATTTTATTTATAACACTACTTTTGTTATCATATAACTTGCAATTTTTTGGTGGGATCAATTCGAAAATAGTATTCCAAAATTGAAAAGGTTTGCGATTCAGATTTTAAGTCAAATATGTAGGTACAACTGGGTGTGAACAAAACTGGAGTACATTTGAATTTATCCACTAAAAAAAAAGGAATAGATTGGAGCATAAGAGGTTGAATGAATTAGTTTTTGTTCGTTACAATTTAAAACTTCGGGAAAGATATGTTATTTTCATTATTATCATTATTAATTTCGATATAATTTGTTATAATTTTCTAATAATTAAATTTAATTATTTACTAAGAGTCTTAATAGCATAAGTAGTTCAACTGATCCAATTGTCATTGATAATATTGATGTTTTGGCGGATTGGGTTTCTAACAAATCCAATTTGCCCAATTTGGTTAATGTGAATGATTGAGATTTGGAAGATAATCTTGGTTGGGATAGTATTGACATGTCATTTGGTGCATTAAATTTGAATGATAATGATGATGAAACCCATCTCAATGATGAGGATTTTGTACCAAATGATCACTGGGGTCGGTGCAGTTTTAGCAGGCATCCTTCCATTGACAATTGAATTCCAAGTTTTTGTTTTTCCTCTTCTTTTAACATTACTTTTATTTGATGTTTATATTAAATTATATATATGTAATATAACTGTAATGTTTTTGTTTCAGGTTTAACTTCTAGTTGATTATTTCTTCGTCATCAACTCTTTCTGTAAACTGTTTAAGGATATTTATTATTCTTTTTGTTGGATGTTTTGAATTTTTTGATGTAATATTATTTATTAAAATGATAAAATTGTATTATTGTAATATTTTAAATATTTTGTATTATTTTTAATTTTATAGTCATGTGATGATGATTATCTTTGTTTATATTAATAGTGGTTATTATTTATATGTGAAATATTTAAAAATTATTGTTATTTCATATTAACTGTCATTATTATTTATTATTAAGATTTTTAAAAACATGGTTGATGTAAACAGTAAACTAGTAAAGTATACAGTACAATTGTACAATATATCAATAGACTATTTTGCAAATTTTAAAAATTTTAAGAATTATTTTATAAATTTAAAAATTTACCCGAAACGATACCCGGTACTAACCGATACCGATATAGTACCGTTCTAAAACTTAATTCAATACTAAGCTTGATACGATATTCATAACTTTTATTAGATCCGAGTTATTAAGATCATGTGTTAATGTCTCTTTAACAAATTTTCATTATTATAAAAAAAAAACATCTTGTAGGCCATTTTCAATGCACGATGATATTGCGTTGACTTTCACAATATATAATACGAAAACCTCAATTTCATTAGAAATTATAGGAAAATAAGCATAGCTTGCTTTTCAAAGATCAAGAAATTGTGTGACAAAACGATTGTCTGGAGCTCTAGTCAACTAGCAAGAGCAAGGGTAGGTTGAGTTATCAGCTCATCGAACAGTATAAACGTTTTCTAAGAGAAAAATCTGTAAAACGGAGCTGAAATCTAACACTTCTAAACGTTACATACTTTCGATTGAAAATGCATTATTTATTTGCATGAGAAACTGAGTTTCTATAAATTTTTAATTTGTTTTGGTACAATATTTGTTATTAAATTATTTTAATAAATGTTAAATATGTCCTAAAATATTTACAATTATTATAATTTGATTTTAATAATATTTTTAAAATGATTAATAAATTATTTTTATTATCATATATAATTATTTAATACACAATGGCCGTTATTTTATTTTATTTTATTTTATTTTTATTAAGGGAAAGAAAATAATACAAATTATAAAATACGTCTAGGACGACAATTCGTGACATATCTTCTAACAGGATTGAAAGGCTCCTTATTGGTGCAAAATCAAAAGTAGGGATTCCTACGGGCCATTTTTTATTTTCTTTCATAAACAAGCAAATGATAAATAAAAGGAACGATAATGAAACAACTCAACTTGACTTTCCAGCAATTTCAGTACAGTTGCATGCGCTTCTAATTGATACTTTATTATATTTAAGTAAATGCGCCCTTTTGCATACTCATCTTTTAAAGTTTAGATTTTCTTTTCAAGTTTAGATTATGCCGCACGGGTACTTTGGGTGGTCAATTAGTAGGGTTATTTGGTCTAAAATTTAAGGTTCGACTCCTGATAACGAGAGGAAGTGACCGCTCTGCTAGGGGGCTGTCCAAGATTAAACCGTGATTCAATCCTTCAGCGGTGGTCAGGTCTGCGACTGGGAGCCCTTAGGGTTGGGGATTAACCTTTTGGTGTAAAATTTTCTTTTCAATATTATGGTGTCTTATTGTAATTAATAAATTTTAATCATTTTTTTTGCGAGTTCCACACAAAAAAATTGGACAGAAAATTTGGACTCCATCTTTTAAGACATGACTGAATATTGAAAAGACCATTAGAATGGTAGTTTAACAGTGAATAGTGTAATCTTTTGACACTTATGCTACAGCTCATGCTGTATTATAAGCTTTTACTTTGAAGAGTAATCTTTTGACATTTTATGCTACAGCTCGTGCTGTACTATAAGCTTTCCAAGTTCCTCTCTCTTTATGTAAAATTATGCGAACCAATGCTTAGACTTTAGGTTTGTAATAGTAAGCTTTTATTAATAGAGTTCTTTTTATAGAGCTTTTTTGAGAATTGTTTTAAAATTACTTAATTGTTTGACAATTATTTTAAAAAGAGTTTTTTTAAAATTTCATATAATAGTTTGTTTAGCAACATAAAAATAAAAAAGTGTTTTAATTTTAATTATATTTTATTTTATAATAAAAATTATTTATACATATAAATATTATTTAAAGCATATTAAACAATATACAAAGCATAATATCATTATCTTCGTCATCACACCTAGTTCGAAGTTCCGCAATAAAGTCAGGTGTAGGGAAGTCTGATTAATTTTTTAAATTTTAAACTATATAAAAAATAAATGAAAATATATCTAATCAAAATTTTTATATGGATTATAACATAAGAAAAATTAATAACAAAAATAATATTAAAACATATTTAAAAAGTCCATTAACATGTATAACTCTCAAAATAAATGTAAAGATAGGTTTGTGAGTATTATGAAAATTATGTATAAAACATAAGAATAAAAGAGACTAAAAAATAAGCTCATTAATTAATATAAAAATCTACCTGAAAAAGTATTTTTTGAGAAACTTTAAATTTGAGTTTTTTAAAAAATTAAATTTTAGCTGTCAAAAAAATTATATTTATTAAAAAAGTATTTTTTATTTTACAATTAAATAATGATTTAAAAAAATAACTTTTATGGTAAGAAAAAAAAACTTATTTAGCTTCCAAAAATCTACAAGCATTTAGTCGTATACAATTGAAAAGTCGCCCCATCCAAATAGTCAGACTGAAAAGCCATAAACGGCTAGCGTTCAATATTTGAACAGCCGGGCTACGCGTTACCTCGACTAAGCCAAATCCCATTCACCAACTCCGTGGTCCGAGATCTCCATATATTAGTTGGATAACCCCATGCATTCTTCTCCATCTAAGTACTTTTAAGTTTATTTCAAGTCTGCTCTACCCTTGTAAAACCCAGAAAGCTTCTCTGAGAGGAAATATGGCTGCTTCTTTGCATGGGATTTGGTCTGCGCCCTGCATGTTTATGTTCTTGTTCGTGTTCATGCTCTTAAACACCACTTGCCAAGCCCAACTTTCTACTACATACTATGATACCTCTTGTCCCAATGCCCTTAACACCATTCGAACTGCCATCAGAAGTGCAATAGCAGCAGATCGAAGAATGGCAGCCTCTCTCATTCGCCTCCACTTTCATGATTGCTTTGTTCAGGTATTACTCTTTTTTTCTCTGGTTCTTCTTCTTATAAATGAGCTACCTAACTGTAACTTCTATGCTCTTTTCTCAGGGTTGCGATGCCTCCATCTTACTCGACGAGTCTCCTTCTATCCAGAGCGAGAAGACTGCGCTTGCAAATGATAATTCTGCTAGAGGTTATAATGTCATAGACAATGCTAAATTAGCAGTAGAGAGGGTCTGCCCTGGCGTTGTCTCTTGTGCAGATATTATGGCTGTAGCTGCAAGAGATGCATCTGCTTACGTAAGCATATCCTAAGACTGTCTGTAACATTACAAGTTAACGTCTGCATCACTTCACTGACCATATTCCCTCCAACATTTGTAATATCAGGTGGGTGGTCCATCTTGGGCAGTGAAGCTTGGAAGAAGAGATTCAACTACTGCTAGTCGATCTCTAGCCAATACGGACTTACCCGGTTTCGGAGATAGCTTGGAAACACTTATAGCTATGTTCGATCGAAAAGGCCTTAATGCTCGGGACATGGTTGCTCTGTCAGGTTTGTAATGACATGACTGGATCAATCCAGTGAACTACTTGGCAAGTAATTATAAACTTGCGTGTTTCTAAAATGGGAATTTTTTTTAAAAAACCAGGGTCTCACACTATAGGGCAAGCTCAGTGCTTTACATTCCGTGACAGAATCTACAGCAATAGCAGCAACATTGATCCTGGATTCGCCACCACCCGCAGGCGCAATTGTCCAGTTAATAGTGGCAATGCCAATTTGGTTCCGCTTGATTTGGTCACGCCTAATTCTTTTGACAACAATTACTTCAGAAATCTTATGCAAAGGAAAGGTTTGCTACAATCAGACCAAGTCCTCTTTAGTGGGGGCGCCACAGACAGTATCGTGTCTGAATATAGCAGGAACAATTCACCTTTCAGGGAAGATTTTGCTTCAGCCATGATCAAAATGGGAGATATTGACCCTCTCACTGGTTCTGCTGGGCAGATAAGGAGGATCTGCAGTGCTCCGAATTAGCTACTTTCTGATGTTCTCTACCTATGACATAAGTTTCCAAGTTTGTTTATTTGATTTAATTATTTGATAAGCTGTATACAATTCCATTAACATGCATAAGAGTAATTGTAGAAATTCATTTGTTTCGGTATACTTGTTACAACTGGATTTATTCATTATCCAAGAAATGCAATAAAAATTCAGTTGTCCTATGTATGCAGAAAAGTATGAATCAAGTAGTAGTCGTTCAAGTTTAATATATGTTACAGTCAGTTTAAAAATTAAAAAGTTCTTTTTCATGTTGGATATAGAACTAAAACAAAATCTGCAGAAACAGAGATGGGAAAGCTTTGAAAAAAGCAGAACTGCTATTACTCAAATCCGATGAACACAAAGACTCAAGATTCCTATATATAGGATCCAAATACACAACTGACTCCTATAAAAAACTCTAACTGAAACATAACATGGACTATGACTGAAACCTGACTTGCTACTAACTAGAGATCACGACAAATATTAATAACAAATTACCAACAAACTAGCTAGGACTTGGTCAAACACTAGGAGAGTGACGCTACAACTTTGGAATCACATTTTAACACCCAAATCACATTTCAACACCCCGTTTGATTCAAAGTTGGTCACACCAAGTTGAGTTCTGAAGAAGCTATGCTTTCCACTAGCAAGTGATTTGGTAAGAACATCAGCAACTTGTTGTTTTGAACTGCAGAATTTCAGCCAGGGGTGGATCCAGGAAGTTTTTTCAGTGGGGGCAAACAAAAATTTCAGTGAGGGCAAAGCTTCAAAAAAAAATTTTGTGGCGGCAAAAACTAAAAAAAAAAAATTTACATGAAATTTTAGGAAATTTTTTTTGGGGCAGTGGGTCACTGATTTCAGCACCACTGCACCTTTTGCAACTAAGTCTCGGATGAAGTGATGCTTGATTTCTATATGCTTTGTTCTCCCATGGAATGCTGGATTTTTGGTCATTGCTACTGC
>JANZLX010012900.1:0-24133 GCA_025531955.1 Erythroxylum orinocense | reverse complement strand
TAACGTTATTAAATTCATCAATATTATAAAGTGTATTATTATTATGATTATATATATATGTATTGATAAATTTTTCTTATGATGATTATTATTATTAGTATTATTATTAATAATTTATAATAATTATTATTGTTAGTATAATAATAATTATTATTATTACTATTATATTCGATATGATGATGAAATATATTAGTTATATGAAGTTCTATTATTATTATTATTATAAAATTTGTTATAATTAGTAATTTTCTTCTTATTATTATAAACTTTATTATTCTGATTAATTTTATATTCCTTAACATTTTTAATTATTATTATTATTGTTTTCCGACTTGAGTATATATAATAATTATTAAAAATCTTATTAATATTTTAAAATATATTATTATTATTATTATTACTAAATTCCTTATTATGATTAAATGCATATATCTTAATTTCTAATATTATTATAAAATTGCTTATTATTATTAATTTTCTTCTTCTTACTATTAAATTTAGTATTATTATTAATATAATTATTCTTATAATTTTTAATTAGTATTATTATTTTCTGACTTTAGTTTATCTACTTATTATTATAAATCTTATATATATTTTTATTGTAATTTGTATTAATATTATTATTATTCTTATTATTAAATCCCTTATTATGAATAAACAAATCAACGTTTACTGATAATAAAAATGACTTTATATAATATATATAGTCAATTTAATTTTTATTTATTATAAGCATAAACGTACATAATTATTTACTTCTTTTTATTCTAAAAGACAAATAATATTTGCTTGTTTATTTAATTCTTGTTTCTTTATGATGACAAAAATAGACATATATTTTTATCCTTATTATTATTAAGAACAAAAATAATAAAAAATAAGGAACCAAATTAAAAATAATCAGCCATTTAATTAAATTATTTAATGTCATTAATAAATACATAATTTTTTAATAATAAGAATAAGAGTGAGTAGAAAATTAATGAATATCAAAACTTTAAACAAATAAATTAATAAGAATAATCAAGGAATCATAATAAATTTTAACAATAATAAAATGGTTAATAATAATAAGGAATAAACACTTATCATATTTGAAAACATTAAAAATAATAAAAATGATTAAAGAAACATAACATTTTTATTATTTATTATTAGATAATTTATAATAATAATTTTTCCTGATTATTATGAAAAACATAATTAATAATAATCAGGGATTTAATCATGTTATTTAATGTAATCATGTAATAAGTTATAAGAATAATAGTAAGAGGAGATATGGCCGTTCTCGCGACTCGCGAGGGCAAGGCTGGCCAATGTCTGTTAGCCTCGCGAGGCTGACTAGTTTCTGCCAGTTTTTTTTATATTAATAAAGTAAATTTCCTTCTTAATATTTATAAATTTATAAATGCAAACCGCTCTACAAACTATCCCTGTAGCCCACCATGGACACACTCGAAACCAAGAATAGCACTGGTAATCTTCCTTTCTTTCTTCTTCAATTTTGTTTTTGTCGATATAATTGCATATTTCTCTCTGCTTTTCTACTGGGTTTCTTTTTTATTGGGTTAAGGTTTTCAATTCTAAATCCATTTTCTTCTGTACTTTCTTTCTTCAATCTCTACCAATGTCGTTCCTCCTCCATTTCATTTCTTGTTCTGGGTATTGTTTGATTCTGCTGTGTATTGTTTGATTCTGTTGGGAAATAAAGGTTCACTCGCTGGCATTGCTGTTCTCACGTCTCTTTGTAACATGTGGACTCAATAATTATATTTTGGAGAAAGGAATTTTTTTCGTGATTCTGTAGAATTTCTTATCTGGTATATTGATCTCTGTTTACTGGTTGGATCATTTTCTTTACTTGTAAGCAATGTGAATGTGGTCTCTGGTCTCTATTGGTGTTCGGTCTCTTTGGAATACAAAGGTTACTATTGAATTCTATTATATATTCCTAGGTTGAGTTTAACATTTTGTTAAGGTTGTTTCTCTGCTCTATATTAAAGAAATGTATAGCCTGTTTTTGCTACATAGATTCTGCTACCTTATATTATGTGTCATGATATCCTCCTATGCGCTACTGTATTAGAGAGTTGAATATGATTATTAGAAACTACCTTTCTCAATTTACTGCAGTTTGTCTAGGTACTGGTTCAGGGAATGTTTGTGAATTACCCTTTGCAACCAGATGATTTGCTTTGTAGCAACTGGAAGGAATCCAAGCCTGCTTCATTCAATTTCTTTTATTGGATGTGCTAATATATGTTGCTCCATTTGGTATTTGTTCTGTTTAATCTTTCACTCTAAAATCAGAACTTACTATCTATGTTGTAGAAATGTTTAAGCAGTGATTTGATTATTGAAATCTGAAAAGCAACAGGTCATTGCTGTGATTGGTTTTAATTTCAAATGGAGTTTTTATTGGTTGGCATATTGTGTTTCTTATACTGTATTGTTGTTGTTCCATGTATTTTACTTTGCAGCCTTGAACAGAGTGGAATGCCTCGAAGATTCCAAATCATCTGGTTTGGTTAGCCAGCTTATTCCAAATTAATCCAAGGTAGCTCTCCATTATATTTTTTAATGTGGCTTTCATGCAGTTTTCTTTCTTATCTTACATCTAGATGTTTTTTATTGAACCCATAACTGCAAAATTAAGTTGCTACTGATCTGCCTATAAATGCTTGTACATTTCAGTAACATGTTTTGTCCCTGTTCTTTCTTGAGATGTATGTCTCATACTATATTAGATTTGCATATCCTGTTCTATGTTGTTGTTTGGCATTGGGTTTTGGATGCTTACCCGTATATGTTGACTATTGTCATGACTAAAGTTCCTTCTTGAAGGAGCCAAAGGTTGGCTCTTTTGGTGATAGTCCCTTGAATGAACTATGCTTCTTTATGTTGCATGTTAGATGAAGTCTTCAACAATGTTAACCTCTTCAGTTGTGGCGAAGGCATGGATGGTTCCCCTGAATGTCTGTGCATGTCCAAAATGTTGATTATCAAGGTTGTCTCTAAGTAATTATATGGAATCAGTTGTTGCTTTATTCTTTTTTTTTTTTGCTGCAACTGTTCCAGGCCTTTTTCCTAATCTCCATTAACATTGTCTTAAAAGTGCTTGATCAATTGTCTTTTCATATGGGGGTTCCTGAATCCCCTACATATCATTCTTGTTTTTTATGCCATTAGGAGCATGCATTTGACTACTGTATTTGTTCATGGATTGAAATATTAAAGATGTTGGTTCAAATTGGATTGGAATAAGTATGCCAGTTAAATCTTATATGTGCAGGTTGAATCTCTAGGGACACTATGTTTGTGATGCTACTGCAATTGTAGAATTTGAATTGACAGTAAACAAGGTTAACTAGTTGCGTCCGTCTTTGTCAGTTGAAATAGAATCTGGATTCAGATTAATTGGACTATTTACTTTCTCATCCTTTATTTACTTTCTCATCCTTTAAATTGGGAACTTACTCTTTTCTGCATCTTTATTTCTTTTATTTACACTGCTGTCTTCATCTTGATCCATGTTGATTAGCTTGGTGGTTTTCGGCTCTATGTTATGCGGGAAATGAAGGAAAAAAGTACACTTTTACCACCTCCACCTTCATCGCCAGCTCCTGCATATGTTTCTACTACTTCTGCTGATGCTGTCAGTATAAGTGATAAAAAAGCATCTGATTCAAACGGGTCAGCTTCAACATCTCTGGCTATCACCAAACGAGAACCTTCTGCAGTAGGAATCCAGTCACTTCTGGATAGAGCTGCAGATGAAGGCTTAATGATACTGCAGTCTCCTAGGGTAAGTAACCTAGTTAAACATCTTCTATGCATTGTGTATCACTCTAAAAACATCAATACTGCAGGTGGGGTTTTTCAGGAGATCTCGTACTATAAAAGGAAAGCGCGCTCCACCTGCATGCAAAGAGGTAACATTGGCTAAGAATTCTGTTTTACAGACCTCAGGGAATTAGAGATGCTTTCTACGTGACATTACACCGGGAAAGCAATTCTATAGGGATGACAAGCATGACTAAAAGTTTTATTTCGTTCCTTTCAACTATAGCATTTTGAATGAGCAAATTCTCTATTCAAAGCAGGCCTTCATTTGTTGAAAAGAAAGAAAGGGGCATATGAATATTTTTGTGCTGTGATTATACTCAAATTGCTTATTTTTTGCTTCCTAAGTACACTAATTAGTGTTTTTGCTGCTTTGTAATTACTTTTCCAAGAACAGAAAACACTCTCTTTGTTTCTTTGCACATTGAAAGCACATCAGACTGGGGGTCAGATCTAAGCTAAGCATTTATTGAAGTTGTGGATTTTCCTAAATCTCATGTATTTGTTGATATTTATGAACAATATCTGGTTTAATCTTGGCTTCATTGCCGTTTAAGAGGAAATCAGTTCAAGTAAAATGTGTTCTTTTGCTGTGATGCAGATTTTTTCTTTAATCCAAACTTACAGGACTTCTTTCTTATATTGATTTTTTCTTCTAAAGTTTACCTCTTAGTTTTTTCCTTGTTGCTAATTTCTGTGTAAGAGAGATTAGAAAGATTGCATTATTATCGCAAATTACGTCACAAAGAATTATTGGATGACATGGTTTTCAGCTCATCTGTTCTGCTTTATCTGTTGTGTTTAGATCACACCCTTTTCCATAATACTTCCATCATGATAATTCTGTCAAATTATGATGATAACTTTCTTCTGCTTAACAGAAGCAAGTAGTAAAGGAGGGTCAAGTTGTTTGCTACATTGAACAGTTGGGAGGTGAACTACCAATTGAGGTTTGTTTCATCTATATTTGTTTGCTAAAGTTGACTATGTGATGTTTGAGATTCTCTTCGAAGTAGTAGTACTCTTCCTCATTGTATTTGATATACCCTATAAAACTTTTGTGATGTGGGATTTGAGCTGCATGACATGGCACGGGCTTATTATCCATCCTGATGTGCACTTTGAACTATTTGCTTACCTTGCAAGTCCTTATTCTCCTGTCTTTTTGATTCAGTCCGACGTAGGTGGAGAAGTCATCAAAATATTGCGGGAGGATGGAGGTAAATTCACTTTCCCTTCTTCTGTTGTTTTTAACTCTTTACTCATATAGTGCTTTTAACTCCACAGAACCAGTCGGTTACGGAGATGCTCTTATTGCGGTCCTCCCATCGTTCCCTGGGATAAAGAAGCTTCAGTAGATGGTTAGGATTGGTAACACTGAATACGGTAACTACGTATCTCAGGTTCAAAAGCCAACCCTTCTACAAAGATCATCAGAAGTTAGCATATTGTTTGATTGAGATCTGTATGCAGAGAACAGAAATTTTTGCAAGTTTGGTTAATAGTAATTTTGAGCTGACGCTTGATTCCAAACTCGATCATAACCATTTTAGGTATTTTGGTGCATAGGAGCACAAGAAGTCATCAGACGATATGTATATGCCAGAAAATTTGTTTTCCCCTTAAATTCCTGAGCAGGCCACAGAAACATTATTGCATTCAAACATATTTAGAGCATTTAGAAGAGCTAAAGATAGCCCTTTATTTACTTTTTGCTACTCCATGAGTGCTTTCGTGCAATTTGATCTGACATTGTTCTAATAAATATATCTGCCAATGCATGATGAGACAATATTGAGCATACATGTAGGGATCACAGAAATACTTGAGTTTGAGTCAGGTCTGGTTCGAAGTTAATGGATCAAGCTCGGGTTCGTTCAAAGGGCTATCTTTAGCTCGTCCAAAAAGAATGCTCAACTCACAACATTAGCGTATATGTGGTCACGCTTAATCATCTTGTCTCTTTCTTCTTATTTTCATGTGATTTTTAAAAAAATGAGAAATTTGCAATTTTAATGGGTTGATTCGGGCATGTTCAAGATAGGTTCGTGTGGACTCGGGTTAAAAAATATCAAGCTTGGTTGAACAAACGAGTTTTACCTTTTAAGATATGCTTAAGACTTGAATAAATTCAGGTTTAGGCCGGCTTGCTTAAGTTTGATTAGCCTTCCTTATCGAAGTTTGATTAGGCTTAAGTTCAGATTTAGACTTATAAAAAATTTTCGGCTCGGTTCCTACATAGAGGGTAGAAATAAAGAAAGAACTAATGTTTTCAGTTTGTAACAAGCCAATGGCTAGCAAAGATAGTAGCAACAACATTCTGAAAATTAATCAAGTAGCTTGTTCAACAGTTTCCGCCCATCTGATGGTTGAACGCACCAATGAATCCATTGGATCAATGCATTTTTTGAGAAGAGGATCGTCCCGAGGCAGCAGATTCCTCAGTTCATCAGAAGCAAGTATGACAGTACTTACTGCTCTAACAAGAAGAACCTGGAGTGCTATCCTCAGCAGATTTCTTGCACCTTCCATGTCCTTTCTGTTTAATGCTCCAATTGCTGGAAGTACAGTGTGTTCCATGGTTGCTTTATCTGGCAACACAACTGCCAGTCCCTGCTTACACCAAAATAATAGAGCATGGCAATTACTGGCTAGCTTCTAAAGTAGCAAGAATGCAATGAAAATCTGAACAGACTTGCAGATAAGAAACTAACCTCGTTCTGCAACTTTTCCTGATAGAAACCTGCAGCCAATGTTGCATCAGTTCCAAGCACACCAATTCGCGGAGGACTCCCAGCCTCTAGAGGCTTAAGCTTAGCTTCTTTTAGCTCTCTTGCAACACACTCACTCATGTCAAGGAAAGTAACGGAGCAACCTGTAGAAATCTCATCATACCAGGAATGTGAAATGTCACAAGGAATGACTATGCAGCGAGCTCCTGATTTCTCAAGATAACATCTTTTACTCCGTAGATTCTCCACTATCCGAGTATGATCCAACCTGGATCGTTCAATTTGCCTGCTGGAATATGGAAACTGAGTTCTCTCATGCTCTGAAAGTTCCTTACTCAAGACTGGATCAGAGCATATAATAAAAGGAAGGCAATCTTGCCCATCTTTAGAACTCCACTGGAGTAGTTTTTCCATGAAACTGAGAGTTGATTTAGCAGATACTCCTCCTATGATTCCAACTGTATTTGCTTGACTGAGTAATGGACCAGAAACCTCCTCGGATTCTGAATATCTTCCATCCTTATCAGTGTGAAAGAGGGTTGATGATGGTGGAATGGCAAGAATTGGATTCCATCTTACTTTATATGCTATTTTCTGTGTGTTTGCCTGATTGCATGTATAAGATGGATAATTCAATGAGTGAAAATACATAGCCAAGCTCCCATCAAACATCTTCTACCCCAAAACCGATCTATCATATGCCACCAAGTAAAATATATATATATATATATATATATCTCAATTTCAATCACAAACTACCTCCAGAGTTTTAAACAAAATCCAACTATGAAAACCCAGAAACTCTAATCTTCCTGGTACTCAAGAAATAAACAAAAAGAATCCAACTTGAAGATCAATAGGCCTTCAAGTTCAAACAAAAAGCTAAGTGATGGTGATAGGAGCATTAAGTAGAAACATAAAAACGTCTAAGCTTTCAGGATATATTTCTTTTTGTTTCAAGACAATCAATCACGCAGTGATGACACATCAACCTGACAAGTGAAAAGGAATCTTACAACCTTTACCCTGGCAATTTACCTCACAGTTCACGCTGCATCTTCTTTCATGTTCATAGTTTATAACTATAACTATTCAGAAAAAGAAAATTACTGAAAGCAGATACCAAAAACAATGAAAATGGAACACGTTTGTGTCTGTTAGGTTCCTTGTCTGAATTGCAACTTTGACACTTGGACACTGATTGGTTATCTGTCAATTAGGTGTTTGATGCCTATCTTATCTGGAGGTGTAGCTGCAAGAAATCAATGAATTTAATATGACTATTCTATTCTTACAATACATCCAAAGACTTCAGTGTGTAATCGCCTTTTATAAGAGAAAATACTGACCCGGTTATCTTGTTCTAGCACTCTGAAAAATTATTGGTGCATCATTTCTTCTCAAACTGTAGATCTGATAAGACACTTATCAGTATAATGGAATGTACTGTTGTGGATATATACTTTACTCCAAGACTTCACTTCCTAGAGTTCATGGCTATCCATATCTATTATTACCTCGTCACTAAAGAAGGGCGACCCAATGCTTTATTTTTAGCTTAGTTGATTTTTTGATCATTTACATATGAAATTTTCCTCAAGTCAGATGAGGGGAATAACAGCTATCATTTCTTGGAAGAATTGTAATGTCACCCAACTTTACAATGATCCAACAGTGCTGTCCCTCCATTATTGGTTGATCAAGAATTTGGCATGACAAGAACTATCTTAAGTTCACTGAAATAAGCAAAAGTTTTAGTTTCATTGATACTAACAAGACAGCTGAGCTGATCGGACAATTGTGTGCCTGCAGCCTGTGAATGGTCCAGTGCAATTACAGCGTGAAATTAATGGACCTGTTTTGCCAACTTCAATTGATGCATAATCTTACATGCCTTGCACATTCACTGCTAAGAACCAACTTCAACAATGAAACTTTTAGAAATGTTTGTAGGAAAGAAAATGTAATCCATGTTTAAAGGTTATATAAAGTCGACAGTTTGTGAAATGTGAGCCATTATCCATAAGTAAGGATTTCCTGTTCCCAGAACTTTCTGTGCTCCTTCAAATATAAACGTATGATGACACAAATGTTAGAAAACCAAATGTGGTTGAATCCTGGCGTAGCAAAAAAATAATTTTTTTTAGTTTTGATTGGATCACAATAATTAAATAATTTGAAAAATACAAATTATAAAATAAAAAAAATTATAGATGATTCGGAATTCTTACTAAAATCTTTTTAAAACTCTTTAGATGTGTCAACCACGAAATGTTCACGTATCCAGCCTCTAAAAATATCTACATAGCAGTAAAAAAATACTCAACTAAGTACTAGTTTTTCAATTTTTATTAAAATTAAATATTTTAATTATAATTAAAGTCAAAAATCTAATTATAATTTAATATAGTATAATATAATACAATCAAATATCTCAAATTTGATTTTTAAAGTTTCTTAAGCTTTACAACTAATTCCAACTTAGTTAAAATTGATTTTTTTCCTTTTAAACTGCTCTTTATGTGTGGCTTATTAGGGTCTTAATATATTGACAATGATTATACATTAGAAGTATAATTCACAAATAGAATTAGATAAATTAAAACTTATTTTAATTTTTCTTTAATTTTTCAATTAAACAATTTATAATCATAGATCAAAATTGACGTCTAACAATATGTCATGATAACTCAAATATCAGGAATGCCAAAGTTGTTTGACTTGACATGTCCATGGTTATAATTTATAATTTAATTCTTTTCTCATTTAATGTTTAAATTGGACAAAGTATAGATATAGTGCCTACTTTTTTAATCCAATCAAGTTTATTCTTTAAACCATTACTAATCAAGAACAATAGAACATCCTCTCTAATTACTTTAAAGTGATGAATCTTTTATTGACCTACTCAACTTTCTTTATATGGTTTATACTATATCTAAGTATTACAAACTAAGCTATCCTAAATGGGACGTATCATAATTAGCATCGAAATACAATACTTCCCATATGAAATACTTTGATAATCTCAAGCATAAAGAATAATTATACAACCATCGTAACAATCAAATCCACAGATATATAAGTAATATTTTATTTGAGATCTTCATAATCGAGTCAGTTCAGTAAACTTTTTCTCTATAAAGACCTATACATTAGTTTAAGTATCTTCATACCTTAACTTATGAGATCAATTAACTTTTTATAAGACAAACATAATGTGTATTAATTTTGCCGTTTCATCAATATCTCATTTTGATGAAACTAAAACTAGAAATAATTTGAGAATAATACATAAATACAAATTAAATTTCATAATTATGATCTCATCGTAATTTTAAATATGTAGTAATTATTTCAAAGATTTTACCTTTAGCATTAAAACATCAAATATAATTAACATAATACGTATAGATAAATAATTCTTTTATTAATTAAGATAATAATGTCATACATAAAGATGCAACCAAATGAATGGCTGAATAGTTGGAAGGACATAAACTAACAACATAATCACATTTGCTCTCTTCCTGATGATTTTCCATGCCCTTTCTGAATCAATCTTCCTTTAATTACTTTCTTACTTTCATCCAAGGAATTAAAACATATTCTTGATCCTTGCATATCTGCAAGAACTCTGTCCAACGTTTATGAAAGGTGGGTCTTAGATTTTTTTTTTTTTCAGAAATAGAGCATACCAAATTTGTCAATACATGAACACTGAAAATGATCAAGAACTCCAATAGTGTCACTAGACACGGACTGCAGATGAAGCTCATTTCGACTTGCGACCAGAAGCATAGGATCTCAAGGTCGAAGAATGAAGGATAACTGAGGTGAGATTTCTGCCAAAGTGTACGCCAAGTTGATATCATGTTGACTGCCAAAACTGTTGTGAGTGAGAAGATGTAGTGGCCTATGAGAAGAAAGTGCGCCATTTTGGACTAAGTTTGGTGGGCAATCGAGTGGTGAAGTGTGATTACAGGACTAAACTTTAGATGAACTGTTCGAAGCAATGACCCAAGTTCTAGTGGAGATCTTGGAAGTCGTTGACAATGACAGGAAAAGCAGGAGGTCATGAAGGCATAATGTGGGTGGAGTTCTTAAAAAAAAGAATCTGAAGGAGAAAGGACCTTTGGTAACAAAGATATACTCCATTTAATGTTCACAATTGTAGACAAAGAGGTCCAATTCTATATTGAATCGAGGCCTGCCTAACCTATCTCATTTCTAAGGTGAGTGACATTCTGCAGCTAAAGCTTAGTTCTGTTCGTGTTCTATATAGTAAGTATATAATAGCATGCAACAGAAGCTTAGTTCTATTACTGTTGTATGCAATGGCCGAATACCATTAGACCCTCTAGTTGATTGGCTTGCTTCCGAATTTTTTGCTGGCGCATTGGGTACGACATTTCTGATAACGATTTCTTCAGTGCTTCCCCAAGTCTACTCAGTTCTGCATTGCTGTTGCCAAATTGGTTAGTTTGTTGTGAAACAGAGTTGCTCGAAATAGATCCAATTCATGCTGAAAATAGAAAGGAAACAAACAAATCTTACAGGCTAATGATGGAATGAAAGCCTGTAAACAAACTATATAACAACAGGCAAAACTGAGGATACTAAAAAACCTTTAGCACAGTAAACCCAGTTTCTGATCATTCTGGGTTCTTTAGCAATCATTGGTTCTGAGAACATCTCCATCAGAAGTAAAGATTCTTATGGTTATTTTAGATTTCTACAGGTTCATGGATAAATTCTACCTAATCTACCATGTTAACATTCTATTAAAAACTACGATATATCTAACATATCCGATCACTTGTATTTCTCTTTCGATTGTAGAGATTTTGTGATGCCATGAGCTTTGCAGATACGGACTAATTTTTTCACATCCTGTCTTATTGATAAGAAAGCAGATAGTGTGGTAATAAGCATTGCTGGGAAATGAATGGCTTTCACAGGATGGAAAGCCGATTTTCTAAGAATGGCTTCTCTTATAAAGCCCCAAAAAATGAGAAGTGCTCCAAAAAGGCTCATTCTTCCAGGTCTTATAAGGCCTAATATTGCTCCTGCTACAGATAAGTAGCTTCCTGCAAGAATCTGGTGGGAGACAGGTCATCAGTAATTAATTGAATGCAAGAGAAAAATTAAGCACGCATTGAAAGTCAAAACTATATTTATTTTCATGATTAAAATGTATATTCGTTGAAGTTTCACTGTTCATATAAGGTATCTGATATATGGCTGTCCAGTTACATTCTTTTGCTTTCCTGTTTCCACCCAATTTCATTGTGAAACATGCAACTTTCCAACTTAGACCCTACCAGTTTATCAGATCGTAGGGAATTAAGTTAAAAATCATAGTTATAGCAATTATCCACGCATTAATACACAGCTATGAGATGCAACAATTTCCTTATAAATGGACTGATCTTGATACCTCAAGGTGATTGAGGTCACTGGTTGAAGGGGCTTTCTTCAATATGTTGAAGCTGTACTGTTTCAAGAATTCACTGTAACTTGGTAAAGCTGATTTCTTGATGAAAGCTTGTGCAACAGCACCAGGATAGAGAAGAAGCTTGACAGAAAATGCGGGAAAGACTTCTGTTGCAATCAACTGGGAGGTTGTTAACTGTAATGGGGATGTACAGGTTCCAATTCTACAGGGTACCCTATCAAGAAATTAAAGAAACAATGGTTAAAAGCCAAGAACAGAAGACTTCATCACCCCACACAGGAAGGGTATTCTACATAAGAGCCTAAGCTCTACTTTTAAGCCCAGTTCATATCCTCAGTCACTCCTCTTGAAACAGGATCAAGATTGAACTCGTGACTTAATGATCAAACTGATTAGTCCTACCTGCGATATAACTTAAATTCAGAACATCCAACAGATAAAGATCCCATTACTTCCCATCATTACATTTCTTACCAGATCTTTTTTTTTTCCCCTCCTCCTCGACAAACTTCATTAAACAGTGAGGATATGTAACCTTTATAGTTGATTTTTGTTCGAAAAGGGTAAATCTTGGTTGATTGCCAACAGCGAGATGATAAAAATTGCATGACCAGAAATGGGAAATTCTTAGAATAAGAAATGGGCAATGGGAAATTTCCTTTTCAATGATATGATTAAAAAGCAAGGAATTTTAAGAACATAAGTAAAAATTGTAAAGAAGAAAACAAAATATTCGTGGATCCTGTGAGATTGCAAGTGTGCAAATAATTAGGAAAGAGGTTACCGTATGTTACCTGAAGAGAGGGACTTGGAGGATAATGATAAAGAAATGTAACAAAGAAGCAACAAAAGATATACTGCTAGCCCATCTCTTTGAAGAAGCCATTGTCAAGGAACAAGCGAAAATGGAAAATCTTTACGGCCCCACGACAAAACAAACAAAAAAAAAAGAAAGAAAGAAAGAAACAACGGTTAGAAATTGTTCATTCTTGAAACACGTCACCAAGCGAACGATTTTGTTACAAGGAAAATCTCAGCGTAAAAAATATACTAAGTTTTATGAATAATATTTGATTTTACGTCTCTTTTTCTTAGTTTCTATTTTTTACTTTTTAGTATGTCAGGTCTGGAAAGATTAAGAGTACTCAACTTTACTCCGACCTAGAGGATATTGGATCCTTATAGCCCTCTGAGTAAGGGTAATCGAATTGGTATTGAACGAACAAAGCAATATAAGAAAGAATTGAGGGGGTGCTTGTTTGAGATAATGGGAAAAAATGTATGATTATGGAATGAAAATTTATGTTTGGAATTAACAGAGGTAACACTTTCATTCCTTCATTTTCAGCAATACTCTATTCCTCTAGATTACTAGAGGAATGAGATTCATTGTTTGCTATAATCCATTCTTATTCCTTACTATATTCATTCCTATTCTCATTTCCATTACCATCTATGAATCAAGCGCCCTCTCAATATTTTCTCTTCATTAAGAGCTACTTATCACCGGTCATATACAAAATTTAGTCTACTAACCGTCTAACAGAATAACTGCTACACTAGTCAATCTTTCACATTGAAAATAAATAAAAAAGTAGAGAAAATGCCTTATAGGTGTGACATGTTAAGTCACACCGTGAGAATTTAAAACTATTGTTCATCCACCCTAAAGTTGCACTGATATGTATATCACGCAAGTTCAACTTGGAAATAAATTGCTCAAACAGAGGACCATCTAAAGACTTAGTAAATAAATCAGCAACTTGAAATTTGGAAGGAAGATAGCGTGAAAAAATCAACCCCCATTTGTACTTGTCACGAGCAAGATGACAATCAATTTCTAGATCCTTAGTGCGTTCATGAAAACAAGATTGAAGTGATATGAATGGCAACTTGATTGTCACACCATAAAGAGATTGGTAACGGGATCAAAAGAAATCTTTCAACAGATAAAGAACCTGCTGCAACTCACAAACAGTAGCACCCATGTTTCGATATTCTGCTTCTGCTGAGAATCGAGACACATTAGTTTGCTTCTTAGTTTTCTAAGAAATCGGGGAACCTCCAAGAAAAATGCAGAAGCCAATAAGAGAACGGTGTGTATCAAGACAGGAGACCCAATCAGCATCACAAAAAGCTTCAACTTCGAAAGAGTTGCGAGAAGAGAAAAATAACCCCTTTAAAGGAGTGCCTTTAATATAACGTAAGACGTGTAGTGCCACATTCCAATGAGAAGATCATGGAGCTTGAACATATCGACTAAGTTGTTCAACTGTATAGGAGAGATCCGAATGAGAAAATTGCAAATACAACAATCTGCCCACCAACCATCTATAGCACTTGGGATCAGTTAATAAGTTACTACTATCAACACTAAACTTATACTCCTTTGGTAATAGTGTGGTTGCAGACTTAGAACCCAGTAGACTGACGTCATCGAGAATGCCTAAAGCATATTTTCATTAATTGACAGAAATTTCTTCAATAGATTTGGCTATCTCTAAACTTAAAAAAATTTTGGCCGAATCAAAATCCTTGATGGTAAATTGACGATGCAAAATTCTTTTTACTTTTGCTATCTCCAATTCGGAAGAACTTGCAAGAAGAACATCATCATCATAGACAAGTAAGCTGAGGAAATAAGAATTTGTTTTCTTGATAAATAAACAATGATCATTTGCAGATTGAATGAATCCAATAGACTGTAGTTTGGTCATAAGCTCATGATTCTATTGTCGTGATGCTTATTTGAGACCATATAAAGATCGGAGCAATTTACAAACTTTATGTTTCTGAGCTTTAGCATATCAGTCAAAAGGAACCATGTATACTTCTTTATCTAGATATCTATGAAGAAAAGCATTATCGATATCTAATTGATGAAGTGGCCATGAATGAGTTGCTACAATCGCCAAGAACAATTAGACAGTGACAACCTTTACAAGAAACTGTCAATAAAATCTACTCCTTCAACTTGATTAAAACCCTTAGCTATCAGCCTAACCTTATATCTGTCAACTATGCCATTGGGTTTGAGTTTGATCTTATATACCCACTTTGAACTGATGGCCTTTTTACCTGGTGGCAACTTTGTTAACTCTCATGTTTTGTTGTCCTTAAGTGCCTGCAACTTCGCATTCATAGCATCTATCCATCCCTATTTTAGTCTAGCTTGATTAAAAGAAAATGGCTCTTGAATATTAGATATTGCAGCTAAAAATGAAAGGTATGATGGAGAAAGATTAGGTGAGTGATGATAAGAAAATGTTTGTAGTGTAAGACTGTTGCCAGTAATGGAAGAAGGAATAGAATGAATAGTAGATGAAACCTTCATTGTTTTGTTTACCACTCATCTAACCCCTTCATCATTTTGTTTACCACTCATTTAATCCCTCTTTTTAAGATTCATCGTTTTGTTTACCCAGCATCCGACCCTCCTTAATTTGTTCTCCGCGTGGAATTTGCTGCAACAAACATCGTCGTTCATAGGTGAGTCGTCGTCTATTTGGGAGAGAATCCACCACAGCAAGTATCAAAGTTCATAAGTGAGTCATCATTCGACCCTCCTCATTTTATCGCCTCTCCTCATTTCATTCTCCGTGCGGAATTCTTCATCATCTGTTTAGGAGAGAACCCTCCATAGCAAACATCGTGGTTCATAAGTGAGTGTCTCAGTTTTCTTATCATAAGTTAGCTTTTCATTGATAGGAAAATAGCGTAGCAGTTTTCTAATTTACCTTATTTTGATACGGCTATTTCTGCATTGTATAGAGAAGATGGAAAAACTTGGTAGCTATGCAATGTGATTGAATTGTTGATTTTAAGAAAATAAGTGTTACATTACTATTGAGAAATTAGGATGAGATTTCATTTTGTGCGTGGGTAATTATCATCATACTTGAACTAGCAGTTGCTCTGTTTATGGGTATTTAGCCACTCTTAACTATCGATTTTGCTTGCAATAAGTATGTTCCGTGTTGTTGTTATGTAGCATATTGTAAAAATGTATAGAATCGTGTATTGATTTTGCTTTCAAATGCTTGCTGGAAGATAATGTTCATTTTGTTTTATGGTCTTTGGCAATGAACTAGCTTTCTTATTATGTGATGATAATAGAGAGAGGCATCATGTAATTTTTTGGCTTTCAATTGTAAGTGGAATCTACGATCGCTTCTATAATCATCAGGAAGGAAGGACTGGAATGGATAAATGAGTTGCATTTTTAGAGATTCATTTTAGCGTTTCAAGCATATGACGTTTTAGTGAGATGATAGGAGAGTCATGTGAGATGTTGAAGTGGCATTCTTTTAGGATTACAGTTGGCATGATAACTTGAGGCAATGTCATGGATAACCACATTTAATTAACAATTTCATTATTTTGGATTGAAAGTTGAAGCAATAGTTTCATCAAATGATTTGCAGTCTATCACTTACAATCCAGAGTTGTGATATATGTTAATTTTGAAAGTACTTCTTGTAAAGTTTTGAGAATTTTCTTTGTAAAGACATTCCAGCTCTTACTGATGAATATATAATTTCTTAAGAGTTACTAAAATGCACAGTTAAGTGTATATTTCTACTGGAGCTACTTTGTTGGAATTGACTATTGGTAAACAAATTTATATCTTCCATTACAATAACTTATGATCAGAAGCATAGGGACAATTTAGCTAAATAATATAATGATGTAAGGTTCTTTGTAGTTTCACTAATGTACTTAACTAATCAAATTGGTTGTATGCTTCCTCATTTTGCTTTCTTTATCATTTTCTTGACACCTTTGAAGCAAAAGACAATTAGTGTATCCATTTCTGATATGTAGGAATAAAATAACATACTTATTTGTTCAAACTTGAAGATTGTATTTTGCTTTCTCAATCAAGTGGCCATAATGTTTAATATTAACCTAACAAATGCTCCCTTTCAATGCTTTGCAGCGGATCTTGGTGGATGGACTTGGATTGTTGTTGAGAAATAATATATTAGAGTCTCAGTGCACCATGCAAATAAAGCAGGTCTTTTAATTGTTGTGGTTCAAAAAACTGCAATGTTCTGCTTCTTTGCGTGTTGCAATCATCTTCACCTCCTCCCTTATCTTGTCTTTGTCCTCATGAATTCAAAGTCTTGATATATGAGTTTAACATATCAACCTCATCTTCATCTTCCTAATTTATTTTGATAAACATTCAAGGTCAAAGATTGCATTTTAATCGAATCATATGTTATCTTATTATCATCTTTTAAGTATGTAGGTGGAATCATTATCATTAATGAATACAACAATGAGTTCAAAGTCCGACAATGTCGTTTGCTATTGTGGGCTAAAGGCCCCATTGAGGACTTCATAAAGTGATCGTAATCTTGGTCGAAGGTTATATAGATGCTGCAATTATACAGTGAGAATGTATTGTTATTAGATTAATGAAGTTGAATGTTAAACTTTGTTTAAAGTATGTTGTTTATGAAAAACGAATTGAATGTTGTAGGTTGGGAGATGCAAGTTTTTCAAATGGTACGATGAAGAATTTAGTGAGAAAAATGTTGAAATGATTCCAAATTTAAGGAGTGATTTATCAATGGCAAAGGAAGAGGTTAAAAGAAGCACAACAAAGGAGTTTGAAGAACAAATGAATCTTTTAAAGGAGGACATACATTTATTGAGAAAAGAGAAGAAAAAAAACAAATTAAGTGTATGTTAATGAACATTGTAATTGTAATAGGATTACTTATGGTTGTACTATTTTTTATTTGTAAATATATTATTAGGATATTGTATTGACTTTGAACAATGTAATGGTTGATATTAATTTCATATAGGTTATGAAAATTTTGATTTTGAATATATAACTAATAGACAATAGTAATGTTGTATAACAAATCATAATGAATATGTTATATATGAATGATAAATTTTGGAAGTGAATTATGTAACTCAATTGAATAAATAAATCTACTATAAATAACCAATATATAATAGGTAAGTTGTAGTACAACAACTCACAATTCATATACTGAATGTTTTGTATATGAATAATAAAATTGATATATGAATTAATATACAATGAATAATTTACGTATGTCGTCAAATATGGAAAAAGAGGCGATGTAAGAGAGAGAGAGAGAGCGTGTGAGGTTATGTAGGAAATCATATTAATTAACAAAAATATTTACATTGTATTTAAACAACACAAACATTCATATTTGTATACAAAATTGTATACATTTTATATATACAACTAATTGATGTTTCCTTCATTTGTATTACACTGCATAAAATCAGGTTGTGATGATGAAGTCAGTGAGGTTCTCCTTGTACTTGCTTCAGCTTGTAAATGTTGTGAAGTAATACTAGAGCGTCCTCTGAATAGTAAACCCCTTGGCTAAAATGTGAAACGTATGTGGGTCAACATCTCCAAATTGGTTCATATGAGCATCTGCAAGTGTACTAACCTATGGAAGAAAAAAAATTACAAACACACTTTGTAATTATTATAAGTTAGACAAATTGAAAAAAAAAACTTACAATATTGCTTAGTTGAGTCAGACCAGCTTTATCATTAACCAAATTCCTATCACTTAACTATAGTTATAATGAACAACATGTTTCTCAGTAATTAGTTCAAACAGTAAGTAATATAAAATCAAAAATTGTATACTTGTGAAGATCCCTCCGTTCTAACCTAATTAACGTAATTATATACATTAGTAACTGCATGTTTATAAAATTGTATTCATATGATTGAAGTTATAGGTACACACCTGTAAAGAAGCCTCATCATTTTAATTTGATGTATTGTTGTTGCATTTTCTGGAGTTATGATCTTAAAAACCACATTTTTGGTAGTTATGCACTTGCCCTTTCTTACTCATTTTGTTTGGATTTTTCATCTTCTTCAACTCATCTTGTTGTTTTCTTTTTGCAAATTTTGGTCTATCGGGCATAACCCTTTTAGGTGGAGGATGTATCAACTCAACATCACTTGAACGCCAGAAAATTTCACCTCGTATTGGTTGTAACACATGTTCATACAAACTCAAGAAGCGACCCTTCCGATAGCACAAATCAACAAATGTCTCAACCTTTTGTCTTGAGTGATGGATTGCACTAATTGCATGCTTTCATGGATATCCATTTAGGTCCCATGCCCGACAACTGCATGTATGTTATCTACTGATCCTAATAATATGCTTCCCATCACTAACATGCTAATCATTGCCCTCTCCCTAGCTGGTAGAATCCACCCATTAAAGGTTTCATTCATGTTGTTATCAACAATAGGACATTTACTTTGAAAGGATTAATAACATCTGGCCCACCTCTCTTTCGGATACTCAAGAAACGCTACAGCACATCCAGGTTTTATTCTGTCAAGCCTCTTTAGTTGTCCATCGAAATCTTAAACATGCGTTGACCAAGCACAATTCCAAAATTGCTTTCTTAAGTCCTTTCCCTTCCAATTCGTAGACCTATTGTGATATATATGTCTTACATATATACGGTGATCTGCATTGGGCAAAGTATCCTCAACCGCCCTAACTAATCCCTACAACAAATACAAAACATATCAGATCAAATTTCCTATAATTACCTTCAATCCCAAATTTGTTTACATACCTTTGACATATTAGATATAACTATAATTCCTTTACCATCTTCTAATTCCAAATCAGATAATAACAAATTCATAAACCAAGTCCATGAATTTGTGTTTTCCACTTCAACAATTGCCTAAGCTAATGGAAACATTCCTCAATCACCATCTCTACCAACTACATTTAACAATTGCCCTTGAAATTCTGTCTTCAGGAAGCATCTATCAATCCTAAAAATTGGTCTCAAATGCTTCCATCCTCATTTCATTAACGAATATACAATCGTTTGAACTGCAACAAAATGCAAGAAAACATAAACAATACTACATAACACGACATAGTGAAGTACAATATAAACTTTATAACATAACTTACTTGTAGCAATGAGCTCTCTCCATTTCTTAATAATTGTAACTCAATTGTTGACCAAGGATTGTTTACCTTCAACTTGTGTATATATCCTTATAACTTTGTAAATTCAACAATAGAATTTGTTGTTCTTTCTTTCCTTAATCTCTTCTTAGCTCTTCTACACATGCTTAAATTTACAAAAAAAATTAGCTTCTCTTTACATTCTTCCACCATTTTCTTCATTGTTATACTTGGCTTCTCTAAAATTCTATTCTTGAAGTGTCTTATCAAGAATTTTATAGAAACCAATTTAGGTTTGTTTGTAGTGAAGCAACTATGATTAGGATTATATGTTTTCATCCTCCAACATCGTTCATTCTTAATATATGCAGCATACCAAACCCATTGGCATCCACCCATACAAACTTACCTAATCCGAGTACTCTCACACTTTTTGAAACTAGCATTGTATCCTGTACGTACTGCATAATCGACAGCAAAATCTTTAAATTCTTTTGCAGTCCCGTAATCCATTGCCAACTTCCACTCATATCCAACCTCTACAAGATTATCGATAAAAGATGAGTTGGGTCTATGTAAAGCTCCACCTACCTCCTCTCTACTAGAATATTCATCGTTGTTAATAGGACTTCCACAATCCCCTGAATCAATTTCAATTGGATGATGGTCATGTGGAATGTCAAAATAAAAGTTTGATCCAAAATGTCCACTATGTTCCTTTACGTTCACATTTGTTTGTGCACTTTCTCCCTCTGAATTCTCATTCATTTGTGCACCTTCTCCATCTAAATTCTCTTCCATTTGTGCACCTTCTTCATCCAAATTCTCTTCCATTTCTGCAACCTCTCCCTCCACATTCTCATCCCCTTCTGCACCCTGCCCCTCTATGTTCTCATCATCAATAGCATAGACAGGTGTGTCTATATGATGAGTTACATTTACATCTACAATCCCATGTTTTTTCCTTAGGTTTGTCAAGCTAATACAACTTTCATTTGAGTCGATAACTTTCAATGACTCCTTAAAGTTAACACCAGGCTCTTTATAATATGCCTTATCAATTTTATCATAACCTAACTCCATTCTCATCTTATTTATTTGTCTGTTACTAACAAAGTCAACATCAACTTTATCAAATGTAGCAACATCCCCACCAACATATGTCAATTCAGGCTCTACCATAAAATTTCCTCCATGAAAAAGCCTTATACTTCCATATTGTGCCATTAAAACCTATAAAATACACGCAAGTTTAAATGAAAAAAGCAATGCAATGATTAAAAAAACATCAAGTTGATTATCATAAAATGTAAAACTAATGCAATCAAAACTATAACAACACATAGTGATCTCAATTTCCACCAGAAAAATTTTTCCTTAAAAGCCTGTATGAGCTACTATTTCAATACTTGTAAGAGGATGATGAAACGTGTTTGCATGTCCTCATTTTTAATAACCACCTATTGCCATGTTTATGAAATGAGAAAATATAATGGAATCGCCATATAAGTTTCTTCCTTCTTAAAAAGTCTACTGTTGAATAGTAAAAGCTTTCTCCCTAGCAATTAGTAGTTCAATAATGATTAGCAATCCATTTCTAGCAAATAACATGGTTGTAGTATAGAAAAACAAAAACTTAGCATTTTTTTCATGCAATTTCAAATTATAAATTTTGAACAAGTTCATTTATTATTTACCTAAAAGAATTATCAGCTATAGATTTTTGTTTCAACGTCAAATATCCTACCCTTTCAATGTGATTGTATAAAGTATGGTGGAAAACTAATGGGATCCACCAATGAAGTCATGTCTCTCCATTTAAGTAGCACTCTCAATCAATTGCTTAAGCCCTACCAAACTTTATCTTAAACATTTCCTACAATCCCAATTCAAGTTTGGAAGACTAAAATTGACTTGATTAGTCTAATCTGGGATGTATTAAGTAGCCTAAACTATTTGAGTTTTAGTGCTTATATAGCCTAAACTATTTCAGTAAATTCAGATTTATGACATTTTACCATCTGTAATGTTGCAAATTAAGCAAAAAAGCATATACATCTACTGTACTTCAATGGAGCATACTACATATCCATCAAAATTCTACTAAAATATTCATCAAATTTCTACTAACATATTTAATTACATGCAAATGATTACTTAGACTTATCAATATATGATTCCCTAAGAATTCTTTAATACAAATACAAATTGCAAAGGTTGGATTCTCTAAGAAAAAGAAGAATCAAGATGCATTACATAATTGTCAATGTTAAAGAAAATTCTCAATGGAAAAGCCAAAAAATGATATTAAAGAATGGATGGATAGTAGATGAACATCCAGGACACCAACTTTTATAACTCCCTATTGCCTTCTTCCGTTTGCAAAAATCTTACAAGGAAAATATTTTCCCTAAAAGACTTATTTATTGGGATATTAGGTTACCTAAAACTTGTAAAGCTAAACAGTTTGGAACTAAATACATATATGATGCAGAGTGATGTTTAAAACCCTAACTAAAGATGACAAAAAAACATAAAAATCACAACAACAATGGGACCATAGTGGAGATCAGAAACAAAGCAGACAAACAAACATTCGGGACCACACCCAACACTAACTAACAACAACCTCCATCATCTAACACACACTTACAAGAAGGAAGCATCCCCATGCACAAACATATCTAATAGACACCAATAATAAAACCTAACATACCTCAGCTAACTCAAAAAGCTTTGATGCTCAACAATGACAACTTCTCTCGATGATTCCAATTCTCCAAGTTGGGCGATTGGTGCTTCCCTTTATCAACTTCACCGTCAATGACCAATAATGCTAGAGAACAAAAAAGATGACGAAGAACAATGAGACGGTAACAAAAATACTATCGTTTCCACATCTAATATGTTTACTTAATTGTGAAAATTATCTTAACTAATCCTTTGTTAATTTAGTAATTGTTTTATTAAATTAATCACATGATTAAGATTAAGACAATTATCAAACATGTAATCCTAAACTTAACCATTTAAAGTTAATGATAATATGAAAGTGGTTTTACTCATTTATTTAAATTTTACTTTTTTAATTTAATTAAGAAGTGGCCCCATTTATCCCATAAATGAGAGTCACTTATTTGAATAAAATAATAGTTTTGAAGTATCAGGTTAGTGCTGACTTGGCATTTAATAGACTTATTTGAATTTTCCGTCAGAATTGAATTATAATGCAATGTTTTTTAAATGTTAAAGTTAAAATTGTTAACCTATGAATATTTGGGTTAAACTTGTCGATTGGTGAAAAACTTTAGGTCAAAAATAACCCTTTTGCCTAAAAATAAAGACAAACAATTTCTAAGCTTTTCGAAAAAAACTTAAATTTTGGTATGGGATTATCTTAAAGAACACATTATTTACAATTGTACTGTCCATGATTATTGTAATAACGTATCAAACTAAAACTCAATTACATGTTTATCATCAAAGACGTCAATATAGCGTGCCAAACTAAAACTTATCATTAGAAAGGGACTCCACAGCAGAAACATAAACAACAAATTGCATAATTATGAAGCTTACGACTGATCATTTCCAGGAACCCAAGGACTTGATGGCGAAAAATGCATGTACGTAGGTTTTGTCCAGTTCTTCTTCGCTGTACAGAGCATGTAGGTTTTGTCCAGTTCTTCTTTTGGCTCTTGGATTACTCCAAGAACCATCCTTCCATAAACTGCAACACACAGGTAGTACAAGGACAGACACTGAAGAATCACAGAATCATATGCAAATTCAGATATGCAGACCGTAAAGTCACATGGGTCGCTCATCTCTAGGCCACATACTCCTCAACAAATCACTTCCCACTTGCATAGTGATCCTGCAGCTTAACCTATATACAAAGACTTGGCATTCAAAACCTTGGAGAGACAGAGACCACCAGTGTTCTTTGGTGAAATGTGGACCAGCATGCCATTTGATCTCCTATCCAACGGGTTCGGATCGTCTGTCCAACCCTACTCTGTCTTACTCTGTCTGCAAAGAAAACGACGCCGTTTTTGGAAGAAAAATTGCACAAGCTTTGGAAAAGCTCAGATGCCTGTGGGACCATCTGTCAGGCGCCGTTTTGG
>JANZLX010012831.1:0-10807 GCA_025531955.1 Erythroxylum orinocense | reverse complement strand
TAAATTTTATTTTAACTCGGAGTAAACATCAATTTTCTTACAACCAAATTAAATCTAAATTGATAAAATATGATATTTAAAGTTTAAAAGATTCAATTGATATTAAATTATTATAAAACCAATAAAAGATTGAATAAAATTTAAAAATTTAAAAATAATTCCTTGCAAATTTAAAGTTTAATTGAAAAATCTATTAAACGAAAATTAATTGATTTATTTTAGTTTATAAGAACTTATTAATTTACGAAAATTGACCAATTAATTAATAAATAAATTTATTTTTAACAAAAAAAGTTATTAAAGTAAATCAAATTAAATTTTAAAAAACTGAATTGAAAATGTAGACGATGTAGGTTGAACCAATCAAATCAGTTGACTTTTGTTGTTGCTAGGCATTGAAGATTCTATGAATTACAAAATTGTGGTTCCATCAATCATTTTAGTGTGAATAAAATTAAATAAAATTTAATTCGTTGAGTTTAAATCAAACTAAAATTAATTGATTAACTTTAAATAAAGTATTATTATAAATTTAATTATTGTTTATTGTGAATTGAGTGTGAATAATGAAATTATTTAAAATTTTTATGTAAACATATTCTATTTATGATAATGTTAAAGTGGCTTTTTGGGAGATTAGTAGTAACTTTTTTTATGATTATGATTATTGTTAAGATATATGGTATATATCTTATTATTTGGTTTTTGGTATTTTTTGATAATTGAATATCTAAGATAATATTAATAATTAAAAATTCAAATCAAAGTGTGATAAAATAAAATCTGTTATCTTAAAAAATTGGATAGAATTAGAACTCTATCTAAAGAAGAACTCTTGCAGATCATGAGTCGGGTTTTATAAACTTCGACTCTGGAATTCCTTAAATTTTGGTAGCTTATGTATTTCAACCATTTAAAATTAATGAAACCACAAAAACATTAACAGAAAAAGAGAGAAGAAAGAAACATAAAAGCTAATTCAGTGAACATGGTGAATCAATGAAAGGAGATATAATCGATTACGGATCGAGAGCGTACCTTTCGTTTTCATGGAGGAAGAGGAAAGAACAGAGTTGAGTATGAGACGAGTGCTTTTTGCTTTAGGGTTCTTTTTTAAGCCCATTCAATTTTGATGGAGGAAAAGGAAAGAAAGAGCAGAGGATGATAGATGAGTGTTTTAAGCTTTATGGCCTTTTATTTTAAGTGTCATTCTCGTTTTCATTCCCTCTTAAAATTATTTGGTATCTTTTGTGACGATTCTTAAAATCGTTGCCTAAGGTCATATCAGGCGATGGTTTTTAAAAAATCATCACTAAGTGGTCAATCAGAGTCATCTTTTGGCACCAAATCAGGACCTTTTTACTACGATTTTCCAAAATCATCACTAAAGAGTCCACATTTTGCGACATTTTTCCAAAACGTCGTTAACGTCCCAAAATGTAGACTCTTTAGCGACAATTTTTTACAATCATTGTCAAATAGTCCTCATTTGGTGACGATTATGAAAATCGTCATCAAAGGCTTACTTTTAGCTACGATTTTCAACTCGTAGTGAAAATAAACGTCGCTAAATATCTTCTTTGTTGTAGTGAATAAAACTATTGTTGTTAATAAAAGAATTAAGTTAGGTGCGAGCCCCATAGACGAAGACAAGATGTGTCGAATTACGTTATCAAATTTTATTGTTGATTTATATTTGTGTATTTAATTTTCTAGTTTTTGATTGTGTTAGAAATGACTGTCGTAAATCGAAAATTTTGCGAAACTACCATACGCTTTTGGATTTTTCAATGATTATTATCGTAATTCAATAAATAGTTTTAAGTGTAAACATAATTTAGATGATAATGATCATAACGATTACTTAACTTTAATGACTACTTGGTGGGCAAATAATTGAAGGAAAAAGCAGAAATGATTGAAACATTACTGTTATGAACAGATCCTTAATAGTAATTATAATCTGGGAGGGCAAACTTTGTAAATTGGAAAGGAAGAAGTCCTCTGCCTCTTCTACAAATTTTACTAATATCTGTGTTTGGACAATATCTACAAATTTTACTAATATTAAAAAATCACAGAAAGACAAATAATTGAAAACCGTGATTAAATTTAATGATACAAAAACAATGTTACAAAGTAGACATGCAAATGATGTTGGTGAGTTCATAGCTTCTAACAATTTTTAAGTTGATATCCACTACTACCTATATAAATAAGTCTTAATTTTAAATTCAAATTTGACTCATAATAAAATATTTAAATTTAATTCTAACCTGTAACATCAGATTTTTAAATTTGTAATAATTATATCAAATATAAATAATTCATTTAAATTATTTAGGAAAAAAATAAAATTTTAAAACTATCTAAAAATACAATTTTTTATAATAATATATGTAAATATTAATAATAATAATTTATATTAACTTTAAATTATATAAATAATTATAAAATACTCATAATTTTGATAAGATCTAAAATAATATAATATTATGTATAACAATATTAATATTATTTTAAATATTAGGTTAAGTTGCATTTATCAGAGCCATGAGTGTGGAAGGAATGCCTGTGGTAAGTATGAAATACTTTATAGTAGTTAGTGATCCATTTAGTCGGCATTAGCTTTTCAAGCTTTATCGGTAGTAGTTGCTTTGGGATTTGAATGATGGTAGTCTGATTGTGAGCTCTGTCTGCTACCATGTACAAGTTATCTGAAGTGGAATTTGGAAAATTTATATCTATAGCATGATTATGCAAAACGGTAAATCATATGATGGTGTAGAGTAGTCATAATGATTGTAAGATCTTATCCAATAGTGATTTGGATTTGGATTTGGAGTCATTCAACTCTTAAATTTTGTAAACTTTAAACCCAAACTCAATTTATGAATAAATTCTTGAAATTAAAACATTTTAGTTTTTTAATGAGTCAATTTGATGGTAAAAACAAGTGTCCATTACATACACTTTTTCAATCAATGTTAGGCTCTCTTTTTTTTAAGTAAATCAAAACTTTATAAAGAATAAAAAGTTATATATAAGCAAGAGATATCATAGGTAATCTCTTAACACGCAAAAAACAAAATGACATATATCTAACTGATCTACCATCAATTGCCCCTAGTAAGACTTGCATGAAAGACTTAACCAATATTATGCCAAAACATAAGGTGACAAGAACAGCTAAAACCAAGCACCGCAAATGCCCAGTTATACACCAAACATTAACACAACATCAAAAAATCGCAATATATCAGCATAAGCCCACAATACCTTGGCTAAACCACAGTCCAATCAAGAAGACAACCACGACATCATCAAAACCTGCTAATATGTATTCAATGTCCCAATTAACTCCAGCAATAGCTTCTATAGGCAATGGTTTGCTAATAAACCATTGCCTATCAAAGCTCCATGGAATCCGTACTGCATTTGGATCGTCCTCGATGCCCTTAAAAATGTTGCCGTCCAATAGGACTCTTTCGTAGGGAAGTGAGGCCCCCTAGTTGAACAGTAATCCGGATCACAAAGTTAGTGCAAAATAGATCTAAATACCTCTCTATGTGTGTAGGCTAAGATGCTCTACAACTTGGAAGATTATCCTAGCTTGTAAGCTCTCTACCTCCATGGCTACATCCTTGAAAGTTCTTGAATTCCTTTCGGTCCAAATGTGGTAAACCTTTGTGGAAAGAAGTATAGGGAACAAGGGGGACTATGGGGGTGTTTGGTGGAACCAAGTTAGGATAGAAGGAAGGCTTGAAGAGTTGGGGATAGCGATTTGGAAGTGGGTGAGGCAATGGTCCCACACAGAATTAGAGAAAGGAAATCAATGTTAGGTTTCATAACCATGAAGCACAACACACGTGAATCCCTAATGTCTCTTTTGATAATTAGTAACGAAATAGAAATGAAATTATTAATTATACATGTTTAGTATATAATCATTAAGAATAAAACTAAACCAGTTAATAATTAGGTTAATATTTAGTATCAAATATTAGGAATAATAATAACTTTTTATTCATATTCAATTATTATACAATTTATTTTTAAATAATAAATCGAAATATTTTATTTTATAAATAATCAACCAAAATTATTTTTAGTGATTTATAAAGTTTTAAATAATTATGAATAATTTTTGTGATGAGTATATAAGCATTAGTGAAACAAAATAAAATAATCATTAAAATAATTAAATTTAAAAGACTGTAATATGTGATTTGAATAATAATATTTTGATATCTTGATAACATTTTAATAATAATTTGATAATATTTTATTTGTTGCTTATCTCTTACTTATACCCACACTTTTAGAAATAAAAGTTTACGAATAATTAGAATTTATTCCATTTTTGTCATTCCTTAATTTATTCATTCCTAATAACCAAACAAGTAAAAGTTAAGAGATAAAAGTTGCATTCTCATTCTCCCCTCCAAAAAATATATAAACAAACAGATTAATCTAGTTATAAAAAAATGTTAAGCTAAAAGTCGTACTTAAGCAACCTGACCCAAAACTCTGTCTTCGATTATGAGGCTCTAGGTCTGAGCCTAAGCTCAAACGGGTTTGTTGTTGCCCGAAGTCTGATCAAGCCCAATCAAAGTCAATTAAATATGTATATTTAATTTTTAAAATTTAAAAACATTGTCATGATTTAAAATAAAATAATATTAGTTCACTTAAAAATTTTAGGTTTCAGATCGGACCAACTCAAACTTGCGTCAAAGCTTGAAAATTTTAGGTTTTAGACCAGACTAACTTGAACCTGGGTTAAAGCTTGAGAATTTGAAAATGAAACCAATTCTAGCCTAAAACTTGATTCACTCACTTTGATACTGTTAAATTCAAATCGAGTTAGGTCAAATCGAGCGAAACAAGTTTTACTAAGCCTAATCGTACTTTGACTTCGAAAGTCAATAACCCTTTTTTTGAAGGTAACGACTTCCATTTCTTAATATCATCCATCTTTGATCAACTGTCGACTTCTTGAATTATTAATCAGTCACTTTCACTTGCCCTTCCTCTTACGTTAGACCATGGAAGCTACTTAGAAGACTGGACGACGGAGAGAACTCCTGCGGGTTAAATTTTGGTAGAAACTGGTTGAAGGTAATTGAATCGAATAAAATATTATATTGTGATTACGATTTATATTATAGTTACGAGTGATTAAGATAGTTATTGATGAATACAAATACGATAAATTGTAATATTTATAGTTGCGTTTAAGAATATAAATCGTAACTATGATCGAAACTATACTAATATATTTTAAGAGATCATTTCTTTTCCTTTTTCTTTTTACGACGATGGGATATCTTTGAAGAGGCCTTAGTAGGGTCCAGTACAAGTTTACTCCCAGATGAAACCACAAAACTCAGAAATTTCACCATTGACTCGTGATTCATCGTCTTCTTGTGCATGTTAGAATTTTTAATATAAGTAAAGTATAGAATCTATTAATAAGAATTAAGCTTGGTCAACCATTACCGAAATGACTAGAAATAGTCATTTAGATAATTGATCCTTACCACTTATAAACCCTTTAACATTTTCATATTTAGTAAATACTAGATACTCTAATATTCCTCCTCAAGCGCAACTGGAATTAGACATCTAATTGTCACTTGAAATAAATGCAACGGTAATGGGACTAGGCTGTTGGGACTGAACATTAAGTAAAAGTGAGGAGGGTTCAGGTGGTGAGAAAAAAAAAGAAGAGAGAAAAGTGGCCCAAAAGAAAAATGAGTTTGGCCCAATGGTGAGTGACTACACAAGTGAAAAAAAGAAAGTGGGATGTGCAAGAGAGAATAACTCAGAAAGAGAAAAGAAAGAGAGAAAAGTGAGCTTGTTTGCTAAGGGAAAAGACTTGAGGAGAGTCACTAGAGAGAAAAGAGCATTAGTAATGGTGAGATACAGAGAGTGTTTAGTTTCTGACACTAACCCTCTTGATGCTTTGCCTAGTGTTTTTGCTTCTCTTTTGCAGGATTATTCAAATATCTTTCCTGAGGAGATGCCTAAGGGACTGCCACCTTTGAGAGGCATGGAGCATCAGATTGATTTTGTGCCCAGAGCTCAAATTCCAAACCACCTAGCTTATAGGAGTAATCCTGAAGAGACAAAGGAGCTTTAAAAGCAGGTTGATGAGCTACTAGAAAAGGGACATGTGAGGGAGAGCTTGAGCTCGTGTGCAATGCCAGTGTTGCTGTTGCCTAAGAAAGATGGAACCTGGAGGATGTGTGTGGACTGCAGAACTATTAACAAAATCACTACAAAGTATCGCCACCCTATCCCTAGGTTAGATGATATGCTTGATGAATTGCATGGTGCTTGTATCTTTACAAATATTGACTTAAAAAGTGGATACCACCAAATTAGAATGAAACCAAGAGATGAACGAAAAACTGCTTTCAAAACAAATATGGGTTGTATGAGTGATTAGTCATGTCATTTGGTTTACCTAATGAACCTAGCACTTTTACGAGGTTGATGAATCATGTCTTGCGTGCATTTCTTGGAAAATTTGTGGTTGTTTACTTTGATGACATCTTGATATATAGCACTAATCTTGATGAGCATGTCATGCATGTGAAATGTGTCTTGGATATGTTGAGACACTAGAAACTATATGCGAAACTTAGGAAGTGTACTTTTTGCATTGATAAGATTGTATTCTTGGGGTTTGTAGTCAATTTTAGAAGAGTTGAGGTGGATAAGGAGAAGGTGAAGGCTATCTAGGAATGGCCAACGCCTAAGAGCATGAGTGAGGTGAGGAGTTTTCATTGGCTTGCTAGTTTTGATAGGAGGTTTGTGAAAGATTTCTCTACCATTGCTGCTCCTTTAACTAAAATAGTCAAGAAGAAGAAAGGGTCTGTATGGGGTAAGGAACAAGAGCATGCATTTGCATTATTGAAGGAAAAATTATGTTCTGCTCCTATTTTGTGTTTGCCTAATTTTGATAAGGCTTTTGAAGTTAAATGTAATGCTTCTGGGATTAGTATAGGTGCTGTACTTTTGCAGGAAAACAAACCAGTAGCATATTTCAGTGAGAAGCTAAGTAGTGCACAACTCAACTATCTGACCTATGACAAGGAGCTTCATGCTGTGGTGAGAGCATTGGAGGTATGACAACATTACCTTCAACCTTGAGACTTTGTCATTCAGATGGATCATGAGCCCCTAAAGCACTTGAAGGGACAGGGCAAGCTGAGCAAGAGACATGTCACTTGGGTGGAGTTTCTGGAGATATTTCCGTATGTGCTACATTACAAGCAAGGGAAAGGAAATGTGGTAGCTGATGCTTTATCTAAAAGGTATTCCTTAATTTGTACTCTTAGTTCTAAATTATTAGGATTTGAGCAGCATAAGGACATGTGTACTTCTGATGATGATTTTGCTAATGTGTATGCTGCTTGTGAGTATGTTGCATTCCAGAAATTTTATAGGCATGATGGATATTTGTATCGTGGTACTCAGTTGTGTGCGCCTAATTGTTCTTTACGTGCTTTGTTTATACATGAGACCTATAGTGGTGGTTTGATGGGTAATTTTAGGGTTACTAAAACTTTGGATATTTTATGAACATTTCTAGTGGCCTGGTATGTGCAAGGATGTTGAGCGTGTATGTACCAAATACATTGCATGTAGACAGGCAAAATCTACTGTTAAACCCCATGGATTGTATACCCCTTTACCTGTGCCTACTGACCCTTGGGTTGATATTTCTATAGATTTTATTTTAGGACTGCCTAGAACAAAGAAGGGGTATGATAACATCTTTGTTGTTGTTGATCAATTTAGTGAGATGGCGCATTTCATTGCATGCCATAAGACTGATGATGCTGTGCATGTTGCTGATTTATTCCTTAGGGATATTGTTAGATGTATGGTATTCCTAGGTCTATTGTTTCGGATCGAGATGCTAAATTTTTGAGTCATTTTTGGCGTGTTCTATAGGAAAAGTTGGGTACTAAATTGCTTTATTCCACTACTTGTCATCCACAGATGGATGGACAGACTGATGTTGTTAATAGAACCTTAGGTACCTTGTTGCGTGTTGTAGTTGGTAAAATTTTGAAAATTTTGGGTGATTGTTTGTCATTTATTGAATTTGCATATAATAGATGTGTGCATTCCACCACAGGTTATTCACCTTTTGAGCTTGTATATGGTTTTAATCCTTTGACTGTCTTGTATTTGGTGCCTTTACCCTTGCATGAGTTGTTTAGTACAGATGGCAAGAGGAAAGCCAAGATGGTTAGGGAATTGCATGCGAAGGCGAGACAGCACATTGAGCATAGAAACAGGGTGCATGCGAAGCAAGCCAACAAAGGGCAAAAGTTAGTGACTTTTAAACCTGGTGATTAGGTTTGGGTGCATCTGGGGAAGGAGAGGTTTCCTACCCAGCGGTAATCCAAGCTAGATCCTAGGGGTGATGGTCCGTTCTAGGTGTTGGAGAAGATAAATGACAACATCTATAAGATTGACCTGCCAGGTGAGTATTCTGTTTCTGCAACTTTTAATATTACTGATCTTTCTCCTTTTGATATAGATTCGGATTCGAGAACGAATCTTCTTGAGGAGGGAGGGACTGATGTGAGCAGGAGTAAGGATCACCATAGAGATGGCGTGCATGATAGGGGTCAGCTTGTCATTCCAGTTGAACCTATGTCCAGAGCTAGGACCGAAAAACTCAAGGAGGCTCTCTATGCGCATGTGGGCCAATTTGTGGAGAGGATGGAGTGCACCAAGCCTTGGATTAGACTCACTTGGGACTTGAAGATCATTGTGTTAGGCTGTGTATCATCAATTAAGCCCAAGAGGAGAGGCACGCCTATGATCAGACTTGGGAGCCCGTTGGACCAAGCCTAAGCGTGTTTTTATTATTCTATTTTGGACTTGTTTTAAGTTATATTTATTTTGAGCTTCCATGTTTTATTTAATCCCAAGTCTTTTATTGTTTGACCTAGGTATAAATATTTATGTTTTAGGGTTTTGGAAGACAACTTTGAATCATATTGTTTTCTTATGAGCCGTTGACCATCTTGAGAAGAGAAAACCCTCTTGCTCTTTTCAACTTAGGAATTGAACATCACTTATCAACTGAATCAGATTGTGGTATGATTTTGATCCTGAACATCTTTCTTGGTTTGTTCTTTACCTGTTATCTAGGTTACTCGAGACAAATTATTTGTGAGCTCTAGTAGGTAAATTTGAAACCCTGTAAATCAGATCTAATTCTAGTTAATTCGAATCTATCATCTTCTTCTTTTCTTGAATCCAAACTTTTCAATCTTTCAATTCCGTGGTACGCGTTAGGTTCCTTACATTCACGATTTGTTACAACAACTGCATTAGACCTTAACTTTTTATATATAGTATCCATATCATGCCTCCCTATCACGGGCTCAATATAGGTCTGGTTTATACTGATTGAGGTCCATTTTCTTCCTGAACTTCAGCTCATTAATCTAAATTCTTTATTGAGTCACTTTATTATCTTTATTCAAATTAAATTTACGTAACTTAAATGATAAGTTATTAAAAATCAATAAATATAATAAATTGTTAAATAAGAAAATTTCAAACATTAGGTTCAGTAGGGCTTCAGATGATGGAAATGCTAATCTCAAGATAAGCTTTTAAAGAATTGAACATGGAGATGGGCCGACTTTTGACGGTCGTGGAGGAGTTATCGCTCATGCTTTTGTACCAACCCATGGATATGATGGGGATGAATTGTGGTCACGTTGGCATTGCATGAAATAGGTCACTTAATTGGACTCGGACATAGCCAAGTTTGAGGGGCTATCATATGGCCTAATATCCAAGCTGGAATTACCATGCATGGGTTGCATGCCGATGACATTCAAGGTATTAGGGTTTCATATGGAGCTTAAGGTTCCATTCTTAATATAAACTACATAGATCACGTACTTAGTTATGTCGTACAAGGGAGAGGGATGTTTACGAGATTAGTGTAATTCTCAGTAGACTAAATTTGATGATGATATTACTTGCGTTTTGTTACTGATCAAAATAAAATAATAAATTTTAGTATTAATTGTTTCTAATTGTTCAATTTTAAGTTTTACTAAGAAAATGAAATAAAAATAACTTAATTTTGAACGTGGTAGAAGTTATTAGCAAACCTGTTCTACATGATGAGCATTAGGAGTCATAAGGTGTTCCACGTTTTATGGAGAGATAAGGAAGATTATGCTCATTCAAATATCACCTATCTATTAAAGGAATATAGTTAGTTTCAAGGACTCCTAAAGAGTAACAACTTCCTATGTAAATAGTAATCCAATAGATAAAGGAAGCTCCTCCTATTTGACAGCACATACACAATGACAGATTAACAGTAAAATGTTATCAAAAGTTTCAGATTTTGTGGAAGTTTATCATTATCTTTGTGGAAGTTTATCATTATCTTTCCCTTGTTTTGTATTAGCCGTAAACTATATTAATAACCTTTGTATCTTTAAAAAAGCAAGTGAGAATAGAGTATTTCTTCTATAGCAATTCTATTTTCCTTCTCAATTCTATTTTCCTGATATTCTATTTTCCTTCTCAATTCAATTTTTCTGCTTGGTATTAGAGCCAAAAAGTTTCTGCCCCACATCATGACTTCTCTATCCTTGAATGTTGGTGATACAATCATATTTTATATGTTTTTAGAACCTTATATTTAGCTTCTTGCATGTGTTTTATGAATATCTATGGCATTTTCATCATGTTTTATAATTATTAAGGCTTTAGATACATAAAATACAAAAAGTTCTTAATGGGT
>JANZLX010012778.1:0-10811 GCA_025531955.1 Erythroxylum orinocense | reverse complement strand
TATCTTGAGCTATAGAGCTCCAATTGAAGTGATTCTTGCTCTAAATTAAACAAGAGACTTAGGACTATGATTTAATGGAAGAAGTTCTTTTAAGTTCCGATTGAAGGATTCCCGATTTCTGTTCGTAAGCAGGAGAAATGAATTCAAGTATGTGACTGTTTTTATATGGGCGCACCATGGAGCACTTGTAAGTGAATTTTGAGACCTTATAAGGTTGAAGACGTATGATTAATACCTAATGAGGGTCTTATGATGTTTTTTTTTAAAAAATTTAGCAGCTAATTAGGGTTTAAATGGAATAACCCTTCAAGGTAAGATGATCATGTTTCATGTCTTATGACTCAAGGGTTGGACTCCGGTAACGGGGGTCAGTAGTGGCAGTGCCAACCTATAAGTTAGCGGTCCAATCCTCTCTAAAATCTCATATGGACCCACATATCTCGGACTTAACTTTTCCTTTTTGCTAAACCTCATAACTCCTTTCCAAAGAGACGTCTTAAGAAATACTTTGTCACCGACCTCATACTCTATCTCCTTTCAGTGTGCATCAGTGTAGCTCTTCATTCTATCCTGAGCTGCCTTAAGCCATTGCTTAATTAGATTAACCATGTCCACTACCATTTGTAATAACTCTGGACCTATCAGTTTCCTCTCTCCTTCTTCATCCCATCATATTGGAGCCATCTGAATGCTCGAATGGTACGAATTATTATAAGCAAATTCGACCAACGGCAAGTGTTCATCCCAAGCTCCTTTAAAGTCCATCACACATGCTCGGAGCATTCCTTCAAATGTCCGAGTGGTCCTCTCAGATTGACCATCCATCTGAGAATGAAAAGCAGTGCTAAAACTCAATTTGGTCCCTAATGCCTCCTTTAAACTTCCCCAGAATCTCGAAGTAAATCGTGGATCCCTGTCAGAGACTATGGAATCTGGAATTCCATGCAATCTCACTATCTCATCAATGTATTTCTTTGCTAACACATGCAGAGAATCAGTCTGTTTAATTGCCAGAAAGTGGGCTAACTTCGTCAACTGATCAATAATGACCCATATGGTGTCATGCTTCTTATAAGTCTTAGGCAAACCCATCAGAAAATTCATAGTCACTCGTTGCCATTTCCACTCAGGAATGGACAATGGCCTCAACATACCTGAAGGTGCCTGGTGTTCAGCCTTTACTTGCTGACACACTAGACACTTGCTCACATACTCTACTACATCTCTCTTCATACCTTTCCACCGGAAATGCTCTTTCAAATCCCTGCACAACCTGCTGCTACCTGGGTGCATGGCATAAGGCGCATTGTGTGCCTCATCCAGAATTTCATCCTTAACATCTTTAACATTCGGAATACAAAGTCTGTTTCCAACAACCATAAGCCCATCATCCCTCGCTACCACTTCAGATTTCTTATCATTCTGAATTTCTTCTCGGAGCTTGCTCAATTCTACATCTTGTGCTTGTAACTCCTTAACTTTCTCCCTAAGTATCGGCTTTACTCTGAAATTTGCAATAACACAATCTGGTTTCTCCTGTTTCAAACTTATTCTGAGCTTCACCCTTTCTTCCAATAATGGCAAATACACTGTCTGAACATGAGCAATAGAGGACTTCCTAGTTAGGGCATCTGCTACCATATTCGCCTTTCCTGGATGGTATTCAATCATCAGGTCATAGTCCTTGAGCAACTCTAACCATCTCCTCTGTCTCAGATTCAACTCTTTCTGACTTAACAAATATTTGAGGCTTTTGTGATTAGTGAAAAACCTTGTCTACACCCCATACAAATAATGTCTCAAAATCTTCAGAGCAAAAACCACTGCTACTAATTCTAGATCAAGGGTTAGGTAATTCAGTTCATAAGGCTTTAGCTGCCGTGAGGCATAAGCTATTACCTTGTCTCCTTGCATCAATACACAGCCCAAACCCTTCCTTGAAGCATCACTATATATTATATAACTTTCTTTTCTTGTAGGCAAAGTCAGAAATGGAGGACTTGTCAATCTACGCTTAAGCTCCTCAAAGCTCTTCTGGCATTCATCAGTCCAGATAAACCTTTGATTCTTTATCAACAACTTGGTCATCGAAGCAGCTATCATTGAGAACCCTTCTATAAATCTCCTATAATACCCTGCCATACCCAGAAAATTTCTTACCTCTGCCACTGTTGTCGGTGCATGCCAATTCACTACTACTTCAATTTTCCTTGGATCAACATGTACTTCATCTTTAGAAATTACATGTCCAAAGAAAATTACTTCGTAAAGCCAAAATTTACATTTGCTGAATTTGGCATAAAGCTCTTTCTCCCTTAATCTCTGCAACACAATCCTAAGATGTTCCTCATGATCCCCTTCACTCTTGGAATAAACCAAAATGTCATCGATGAACACTATGACAAACTGATCTAAAAACTCCTTGAAGACCCTATTTATGAGATCTATAAATGCAACCGGAGCATTTGTCAATCCGAAGGGCATGACCTGAAACTCGTAATTCCCGTAATGTGTTCTAAAGGCTGTCTTGCTTACATTAGACTCCTTGATTCTGAGCTGATGGTAGCCTGACCTAAGATCAATCTTGGAAAAGACCCTTGCTCCCTACAACTAGCCAAACAAATCATCAATCAGAGGCAGAGGGTACTTGTTCTTAACAGTCACCTTGTTAAGTCTTTGGTAATCGATACACATGTGCCATGTCCCATCCTTCTTCCTAACAAACAGGACTAGTGCTCCCCATGGTGAAGAAATCGGCCGTACAAACCCCTTCTCTAATAGTTCCTCCAACTGTTCCTTAAGCTTCCTCAGTTCTGCTGTAGCCATTCTATACGGTGGTATAGAAATGGGTACAGTTCCGAGGATCAAGTCAATAGCAAACTCGATTTCCCTTACCAGTGGCAAACTAGGTAACTCCTTTGGGAACACATCTGGAAACTCCTTCACTACTGGAAAATCCTCTATCCTTGCTTCATTCACCTCAATGTCCACCACATGCGCCAAGTAGGCTTCACACCCCTTTTCTATCATTCGTTCGACGAGCAAAGACGAAATAATTATGGGCGGTGTTATTCTCCTATCTCCTCAAAAATCCACCTTCTCACCATTACCCAAGTCAAACTCTACCTCCTTGAGGCTGCAATCTAATTTCGCACAACACTTCTCTACGACATCCATACCTAGTATCACATCTAGGCCCTTTAGCTCTAGAGTTAACAAATCTACTACCAGTCTAACACCGTCAATAACCAATTCACAGTCTCTATACACTCGACTGATTACCACATTCCTCCCTAGAGGTGTACTAACAATTAAAGGACTATCCAAAGGCATTGAATTCACAGCATACAAAGTCATACTTACAGAAACAAAAGAATGCGTAGTGCCAGTATCAATTAGCACAAATACTGCAAAATTGAATAAATGAGCCATACCCTTGACAACCTCGGTAGCGACTGCAGCTTCCTCTCTGGTCATGGAAAATACCCTTGCCTGAGCCTGTGCCTAAACTTGGCCCCTTGTTCGCCCTGTAGGATTAGCCTTCCTCACAGCTGTAGAACTACCCATCTCTGTAACTGGCCTGGGTTCCACTGTTTCTGTTCTTCTTGGGGCTTGTGACTGCGACCCCTCTTGCCTGATTATCTGGGGACAGTCCTTGATCATGTGCCCCTTCTCACCGCATCTGAAACATGCTCTAAGAAACTTAAAACACTCTCCTTTATGAATTTTCCCATAATGCTCACATTGGGGGTTCGTGAATCTGTTTCTTCTCGTCCTTTCTGTGCCTCCCACACTAGGGGCTTGCACTGAAACTGCTTTGGCCTGCTAATTCTTGGTAGGACCACTACTTCCCACCTCATTCTGCGAATGATAAGTCCTTATACTCCTATCAGGCGTTGGAGCACTCATTTCCTTCCTTGCAGACTACTCTCGATTTTTCCTCTTCTTATTCACTTCAGACTTGATATTCTCCAATTTCTCATCCTGAAGTGTGGCATCTACCAGCTGCTGGTAGTCACAAAAATTGTGGATCGACACCTTCTCTTTGATTCCCAGGTGAAGACCGCCCTTAAATTTGTGGCACTTGTCCTCCTTATTTGCCATAATATTAGCCGCATACCGAGACAGTTGGGTGAACTTCTGCTCATACTCGCTCACACTCATTTCTCGTTGTTTAAGTTTCAGAAATTCTCTGGCCTTCTCTTGGATATAAACACTTGAGAAGTACTTCCTTAGGAAAGCTTCTAAAAATTTCCTCCATGTCATCACTGGAGGCACAACCTGACTGTGGGGCACAGATTCTTACCAATGAAGTGCATCTCCCTGCAGCAAGTTGACAGCATAATCCAACTTCTCTTCGTCGGAGCACTTCATCTGACCTATAGAGCTCCGATTAAGATGGTTCTTGCTTAAAAACAAATTAGATACTTAGAGCTTCTTTTTCTTTGAAGAATTCAAATTGAAAGTTTGATTTGAAGATTTCCAAATTTGATTCACAAATAGGAGAATTGAGTTCGAGTATAGTGAATGATTTGTACGAGCACGCCATTGAACAAATTGTGAGGAAATTTTTTTTTGGCATGTTATGAGCAAGAAAACAAATCAATGTTAGTTAAAGAGATTACAAGGAACCACACTCAAGTATTATGGTAGTTTGAAGAGCTGGATTCTGGAAACAATCGGGATCCAACATAGGTGGTATCAAAGTAAGAGTTGGGTTCCGGAAACAAGCAGGATCCAACATAGGTGGTATCAAAGCAAGGGTTGGGTTTCGCAAACAATCGGGATCCAACATTAGTGGTATCAGAGCCAGGTTAGGATCTTATATAGGCACATGTGTATAAGTTACAAACATAAGCAATTGTTAAGAGTTTAAGCTAATAGAAATAGTAGGAAGAAGAATGATTTATTAGAAAGTGAGAACATAAGGAAAGTTTGTTGATGCGTAGTTGAATTGATATAGATGTGAAACTATTTTCATGAAGTGTCTGAAAGGAAATGGAGACTAGTAGAAATGATGAGATTAAGGTGTACAAGTAGAAAATAAGAAAAACTTAAATTGCTATGATTTTAAGAAGATGAAATCAGAACCTAAGTGCTTGCTTGATGATTCTGACAAAGAGTTATGATACTCCACAAGGATGTGTGAGTGGAACTAAGATTAGAATTTTTATGATGATTATACATCTATAAGTTTGAATCAATGGCGAATATACATATGTAAGATGTAATGTGAAGGATAATGGGAAGAGGAGATGAATGATAATGATATTTGTATAAGTCCAAGAAGGTTAAATTGATTGTCAATCTGAATACCTATATGATGATCCATCATCATACACAAGTGAGTATATTAAGTACGTAGGTAATATATGTGTGGAGATGATAGGAAGAAACTTATGACTTATTGGATATTTGTTAGTCATAGTTCCCATAGTTTAAAGTCTGTGAGGAACTAGAATAACATATAAAGGTGCTCATAATGATCATGCAGGGATTGATTGAGATTTGTTAAAAATGTTACAATAAGGAATAAATTCAAAGATCAAGAGAAGAATATTGTCTAGGATTAATAAAGACCAAAGTATCAAGCATGTCAAATATGAATTAGTAAGTGGACAAAATGGAATAAATTTGATGATGCCACCCAAGCATATGCGGCAATAAGTATGTTCATTACTCCATTGAGTTCTGGGAGATTTGAACATTATGACCTTGTGAGGATTATAGAAAATTTTCTTCCCGAGGTATTCAGAATAGCTGATATTGTGATGATGATGATAGGTGATTGATCAAGATTGCATGAATAATATAGATGATGGTAGCAAGAAACCCTCTTTCGAAGAAGAATTTATTAAGTTAGATTAAGCAGATCAGATAGTTTATATTAAGGATGATCAATGATAGAACTGATCAAGAAGGAATATGTAATGATTCGAAAGTGAGTACACTCCCTAGTAGAGACTCAAGCAGAGAGGTAGAATAAGTTATTGAAAAAGTATGTATTTTATTTTATGTAAAGGATCATATGAGTGGATTCCTGAATTTGAGGAGACATGAATTGCTAGTAAGAGGAGTATATGGGTTCACGTTATATTATGTGAAAGTATGTTTGGGATATACAAATCTGACTAGATGAATGTATTAAATCACAAGAAGTTAAGTCTGCAAATAAATTGCAATGAGTGGAGAAATTGATACGAATGAGCAAACATGAGAATAAGTCCAAGTGAGATCTGAGGAAATTCAAAGAATGGAGAAAATCATTCGAGGAAGGAAGTCAATTGGGAAATTGAAAAGAAAGTGAGACAATGTACCTTATTGAGGAATCAGGTATTTAAGGAAACACGAGGGCTAATTAGGAGGCACATGGAATTTGATAATAATTGTTTGAGTTACCAATGCCCGATAACACTATGATATTAAAGACTAAAGTGATCTAAGATTTGATGATGTATTAAAGTCATTTGAAGAATTGAGAAGAATAGATTGAATACATGGAGAAAAATGTGTAAAGTGTATAAGTAATGTAAGTAAAGAGAATTTTGAAAGAACTGTGCTGATGTAGATTATATCATATAGATTTGGAGATTTTATAGGATGCACTGATGTTGTATAAGACATTTGACTAAAATCCAATGCAGTGTAACAAAGTGATTTCATTTGTATGGAGACAACTAAGGTCCTATGAGTTGATTTTTTTGATACAAGATTTAGAATTGCTACATTAATGATTGTTTTAAAAGTTTGGAGACAGTATATATACAGTAACATCTTAGATATACATATGTAAGTACATATCATAAAAGTTTGAGGCAATCACTGAATTGGGAGAATTAAATATGAGACTCAGGAGATTGATATACATACTGAAAGTCTATGATTGTACAAGTGAGAAATTCCAAGTAAAGCTAAGTGTTTTATCAGATACCTTAAGTAGAAATTCGATATTGAGGTTATCAGAACTAATGCAAAAAGAAGCATAGAATCGGGGGTTTGGTTTATCCCAAATTAAGGATTAAGAGATTGTAAATCTTATTAAAAGATTGAAAACAGATCTAAATTTCTAGTTCCAATAGGAAGAATGATACATGGTGAATGAAAAGTAAAAATGGTAACATAAGTTATGCATCCTAGTAGGAATACATCGAAAGATCTTTTAGTGATTAAGAATGTCAAAGTAAGTAAGTGAATGGTTGAATTGATGGTCTTAACTATCAAGAATATGCTAAGGCATATAGTTTGAAGTTCATAGGATCATGAGATCCAAGTATAGTTATATTTGACTTTAAGTATGGCAATCACTGTCCTAGTTATTTCTTCTTGAATACTGTATGAGGAGTTAGATGATAGAAAAAGGTCATCACTCTAGTATTATGATAAGTAAACCCTACAAGTTATTGAAGGCCAGAATTAGAGATGTTATTGACAGGTGATTTTAATCAATGCTAGAAATTAAGTGATTCAAGAGAAATGAATGAATTAGATGGGTTAACACCAAGGGTATGAAATACAGTAAGAGAGACATAAAAGTTAAGTATACTAACACTATGGAGACGTGAACTATAAAGTGAAGGATGAATTGTTTCTAAGAGTATAATGTTCCCAAAGTGTGTTAGATTGAATGCAAGATGTGATCAGGTTAGGGTAAAGAAGCAACCCAGCTTGAATTGTATTGGTCCATATAAATTTATTAATTACTAGACCATTGACTTATGAGTTATCCATTTGCTTGCTCACTCAAGTAAGAATTTTGACGAAGAAATTCTTTAAGGGGGAAGAATTGTTGGACCCCGAACTTTTTGATTAATTGGGGAATTGTTTGCGATTATTCATGTGTAGAGAAAAGGAGAATTCTTGAATTTGAAATGAAATAGAAAAGATGGTTTAGATGCAAGATGGGTTATATGTGAAATGTTGGAAGTTAAAAGTTGGAAAATGTAATTGAAATATGTTCATTGAGTATGCTTCAGTGTTTTAGCCACAACTTTTGCTCTTGTTATCCAAATGAGATGATTTTTAATTTGGGTTAAATTAGAGAGATAAGTCTACAAGTTTTTTTTGATTGAGCTTTAATTCGGTCTCTAAAATGTCAATTTTCAGATGGAAGTTGAGCATAGAATATTGTTTCAGTATAAGAATAGTCTGACATGTTTGGTGTATAACTTTCAGATTACTAAACCAAATCAAATGATTTTGATGTCATTGGAAATTGAGACAATGAGGAACAATTTTTTAGAAGGAAGTGTTATCAAATTCCTTCAATTTTTCCATGACCATTAGTCAAGGGAATTAGAAGTATAAGATGTTAGTTATTAAGACAAAAGAAGGGTAAACAAAGACTAGTTAATTATGAGGTTTTGATGGATTATTTTTGGAGTTAGTACTATGTAAATGATTGTAGAATTTTATCATATGGTTCAATTCAAATAAACTAGTCTTATAAGAGTATATATGTATGAGGACATTTTGGTAAGAACACTTAAGCCAGTTAAGTTACAAGGCTTACATGTAAGGGTAAATTGGTCATTGTTTATTCATTAATGGCATAATTGTAATAAGACAAGTTGTTTGGCTTTTAAGGAGAAGCAAAAATGTGATTGCAAGGGAGAAGAAGAGAAAAAACGAAATTGAAGAGAGAAAAGAGAGAGAGTGTCGGTTTTGGGAGAAAAGAAAGAAGAAAAGTTAAGTTTTGATTTTTCTAAGCTTTTAAGATGGATTTTGAAGTTTATTCAAGAAGGAAAAAGGAAGAGGAGGATGAGAGCTTCCATTCAAGCTAAGAAACTCTTCATTTGGTGAAGGATCAAGGTAAGAGTATGTTTAACTTGTTAGATTTTTAGAGAGATTTTGGTTTATATAGCTTAAGAAATGTATGGGTTTAAGTTTTCTAAGATCAATTTTGGTGATTATGTATTATGTGTTTCTCAATTAGAATGTCCATTAATTTGGTGATTTTTGTCAATTGTCAAATGAATTCAAGGAAGACAAGAAAAGGCAAGAGTAGAGACTTTTTGAGCAGGGTTTACAAGCAAGGAAATTAAGGTGGGTTTCATGTTTATAATTTAAGTAATGAGCCATTAATGTGTTTTCAAAATCAAAAGGATAATATGATTTCAATTACTTCATGAATGTTGCTTTCATTTCTTTTGAATGATTTGTGAAATTGCTACATGTTTTGGTGCATGAATTTTGATAATGAATTGTGAATTGCTACATGAAAAGGATTTTTAGAAAAAATTGCATGTTCATAAAAAACAAGTTTCCAAAATTTTTCCATTTGGGCAATCTGTTTTCAAGTTATGAATCTCATGTTATATGGGTTTGTGGTAGTCCTTCAAGAACCTTCACATGCACTTTGACCCAAGAATAGGCTTCTCCTGCCTGCCCGTTGGTGGGACAGAGCTCCTTCAAGGATTCCCTCAAGTTTACGGCTACACACGATCATTATATGGGAATGTGTAGTGTGTCATGAATATAGACCTACCCAAACCATTTCTGATGTGCTTATGTGCTCATGATTTGTGACAAGTTTTGATTAATTTATGATTTATGATGTTTATGAATTGCTTGATAAGTTGCAAATTTGAAATTTGTGACATGGATTTCAATTTGAACTTTTCAATGGAAATAAATATTTCAATGGTTTTTACTTGTTGTTCGGTTATAAGCTTGTCACCCACGAGCGTAAAGCTCATCCCCCCTTTCATTCCCATCTCCAGGAGATGAGAAAGAGATCGGGTAAAAGAAGGTCAAGGCAATCGTTTAATTATGCGTATTTTGTATTTTAAGTTAGATTAATGTAAAAATAAGACTTTTAGACATATGTTGAGAATTATGAGATGTTTTATCTTTTGATGTATTTTGGATTTTGAGATTGATGATGTAATGTGGCTTGGAATGCCATTAAAGTTTGTAAAAATTTTATGTTATAATGTTAATAACATATGAATTGTGTATGGATGATATGAGTTAAGTTGATGAACTTTGAATATGAATTGTTGTTATTTATATATAAGTGAATTATGGAAAAGAAAGATAAGATTTATGGTGAATGATAAGATGTTATTGAATATGAGGAGTCATATGAATTGAAGTTGAGTGTTGGATGAATTCCAATTGGAAGTTGAATTGTTTTCAATGATGTCATAATAGAGGAAGTGAAGTTGGGATAAATTCCAAGTTTTCATGAGAATGGAAAGATATGTTCATTCCAACGCTATAAAGTATGCAATTTCTGGATATCAGAATGGAAAGATATGCTCATTACAAGTTGTGATGTTGTATAGGGTGTGTGTATGTGACAGCTATGATAAATGATAGGAAATTGTGGTTTTTATGAATCAAAAGGATTGAGATTTGAGAGTTTTATGAGTTAATTTTGTTGTTTGAGTTGCTATTAAGTGATTTGGCACTAGAAGATTTGATTTTGGGGAGATATTGAGTGAAAATGAAGTTATATTGGATGTAGGAAGCATTGGAGGGCTTTGAATGTAAGTGTAAGTCGACTTGTACATGTGTAACTCGACTTATTCCTTTACGATACTGATAAGTCAGGATTTTCCTCCATTGAAGGGGTTTGGGGAACCCCTATGTCCATTTAACAGACCTTCTTCGATGTAAAAACACCCCTAGCCTCACCAATTTCCGGATAACGAACATAGGTGTAGCGTCCCCTCACCGTAGGGTACACAACGGGAAACCCAAAGGTCGCTGCGACGAGTATCCCACGATAATGGTGCACCACCAGAACATTTATACTAATAATCCTCATGGCATTGCAATAATTTAAAACCACAACATAACGCAATATC
>JANZLX010012768.1:0-10811 GCA_025531955.1 Erythroxylum orinocense | reverse complement strand
TCTCCTTCTTCATCCCAACATATCGGAGTTCTACACCTTCTTCCATACAGTGCTTCATAAGGAGCCATCTGAATGCTCGAATGGTACGAATTATTGTAAGCACATTCGACTAATGAAAAATGATCGTCCTAAGCTCCTTTGAAATCCATCACACATGCCCTGAGCATTCCCTCAAGTGTCCGAATAGTCCTCTCAGATTGACTATCTATCTGGGGATGAAAAGCAATTCTAAAATTCAACTTAGTTCCTAAAGCTTCTTACAAGCTTCCCCAAAATCTCGAAGTAAACCAAGGGTCTCTATCGGAAACTATGGAATCTTGGATCCTATGTAGTCTCACTATCTTATTAATATACTTCTTTGCTAGCACATGCAAAGAATTAGTCTATTTGATTGCTAGAAAATTTGTTGACCTCATCAATCGATCAACAATAACCCATATAGCATTATGCTTCCTACTGGTCTTGGGTAAACCCATCAAAAAATCCATGGTTACTCTTTGCCACTTCCACTCAAGAATGGACAATGGCCTTAACTTGCCTGAAGGTTCCTGATGTTCAGCCTTGACTTGCTGACACACTAGACACTTACTTGTATATTCTGCTACATCTCTCTTCATACCTTTCCATCAGAAATGTTCTCTCAAATCCCTGTATATCTTGGTGCTACCTGGGTGCATGGCATAAGGGGCATTATGTGACTTATCTAGTATCTCATCCTTCACCTCCTTGACATTAAGAATACAAAGTCTGTTCCCTACCATCATAAGTCCATCATCCCTCACTACTACTTTAGACTTCTTGCCATTCTGAATTTCTTCTCGAAGCTTATTTAATTTTGCATCCTGTGCTTGTGACTCCCTAACCTTCTCTTTAAGTATTGATCTTACTCTGAAGTTAGCAAGAAAGCAATTTGGTTCCTCCTGTTTCAAGTTTATCTTAAGCTTAGCCATCCCTTCCAACAATGGCAAATAAATTGTCCGAACATAGGCTATTGATGATTTTCTACTTAAGGCATCCGCCATTACATTTACCTTCCTTGGATGGTACTCAATCACCAAATCATAATCCTTAAGCAACTCAATCCACCTTCTTTGTCTTAAATTCAATTCTTTCTGACTCAACAGATATTTGAGACTTTTGTGATCTGTAAAAATCCTCATCTATACCCCATACAAATAATGTCTCTAAATCTTCAAGGAAAAAATTACTGCTACTGCTACCAATTCTAAATCATGGGTCAGATAATTCAACTCAGAAGGTTTAAATTGTCGTGAAGCATAAGCTATTACCATGTCTCCCTGCATTAATACATAACAAAAACCCTTTCTTGAAGCATCACTATACACTGTATCACCCTCATCTCTAGTAGACAAAATAAAAACTGGGGCACTTGTTAATTTGCACTTAAGCTCCTCAAAACTTTTCTGACATTCCTCACTCCAAATAAATTTCTAATTCTTCCTCAATAACTTAGTAAATGGAGCAATTAGCATGGAGAATCCTTCCACAAACCTCCTATAATAACTTGCTAGACCCAAAAAACTCCTCACCTCTGTCACTGTCTTGGGTGCATGTCAATTCACCACTGCATGTCAATTCACCACTGATTCAACCTTCCTCGGATCAACATATACCCCATCTTTCAAAATCACATGTCCAAGGAAAATCACTTTGTGAAGCTAAAATTCACATTTGCTAAATTTGGCATAAATTTTCCTCTCCCTTAATGTCTATAACGCAATCTTGAGATGCTCCTTATGTTCCCTTTCACTCTTGGAATAAACCAAAATGTTATCTATAAACACTATGACAAATTGATCCAGATACTCCTTGAAGACCCTATTCATAAGATTCATAAAAGCAGTTGGAGGATTGGTCAAACCAAATGGCATGACTAGGAACTCGTAATGCCCATAACGAGTTCTGAAGGCTATCTTGATTACATCAGACTCCTTGATTCTGAGCTGATGATAACCTGATCTGAGATCAATCTTTGAAAATACCTTTGCTGCCTACAACTAGTCAAACAGACCATCTATTCAGGGTAGAGGACACTTGTTCTTAATAGTCACCTTATTGAGTCTCCGATAATCAATACACATCTGCCATGTTCTATCCTTCTTCTTAACAAACAAAACTAACACTCCCCAAGGTGACGAACTTGGTCTTATGTACCCCTTCTCAAACAATTCCTCCAATTGTTCCTTAAGCTCCTTTAACTCAGCTGGTGTCGTTCTATAAGGTGGTATTGAAATAGGTGCGGTACTAGGAATCAAGTCAATGGCAAACTCAATTTTTCTTACCGGTGACAAACCAGATAAGTCCTTTGGGAACACATCTGGAAACTCCCTCACAATCGAAAAATCCTCTAACTTTCCTTCATTCACATTAATATCCACAACATGCACCAAAGAGGCTTCACACCTCTTTCCCATCATTCTGTCAGCTAGCAAAGCCGAAATAATTTTTGGCGATGGTGTTTTCCTATCCCCTTTGAAAATCATCGTCTCACTGTTGCCCAGATCAAATTCCACCTCCTTAAGGCCACAATCCAACTTCTCATGATACTTCTCTATAGCATCCATTCCAAGTATAACATCTAAGTCTTTTAGGTCTAGAGGTAGGAGGTCCACTACTAGTCTAACACCTTAATGAAGAGTTCACAACTCCTATATACTTGACTGATTACCACATTCCTCCCTAGAGGTGTACTAATAAGCAAAGGACTATTTAAAGGCACTGAATTCACACCATGCAAAATCATACTTACAGAAACAAAAGAATGTGTGGAACCATAATCAATTAGTAAATATACTATTGAATAAAATAACTGATCCATACCCGTGACAACCTCAGGTGCGGTTGCAGCTTCCTCTCTAATCATGGAAAACACCTTTGCCTGCGCCTAACTCCTTGGCCTTCCTAAAGGAATAGCCTTCTTTGCAACTCCAAAACTACCTGCCTCAGTGACTGGCCTGGTTCTCACTGTTTCTGCTCTCATCGAGGCTTAAAATTGTGACCCCTCTTGTCTCGGTACCTGGGGATAGTCCCTGATCATATGTCCTTTCTCTCTACATCAAAAACATACTCCAAGTAACCTAAAGCACTCCCCCTTGTGAAACTTCCCATAATGCTCACATTAGGAGGTTTATGTACTGGCTCTTTTCCACCCTGCTATTTCCTCTTGTTGTTGAGGTTACACTGACACTGCCCTTGCTTGCTTATTCTTAGCAGAGGCACTACTCCCCACCTCACTCTATGTATGAAAACTCTTCATACTCGTCTCAGTCATTGGAGCACTCATTCCCTTCTTAGAAGACTGGTCCCAATTCTTTCTCTTCTTATTCGCTTCATATCTTATGTTCTCCAGTTTCTCAGCCTAGAGTGTGGCTTCTACCAACTGCTGGTAGTCACAGAAATTGTGGATCAAGACTTTCTCCTTGATCTCCAAATGAAGCCCTCTTTCAAACTTGCGGCACTTGTCCTCCTCATTTGCCACAATGATAATTGTATATTGGGAAAGCTTAGTGAATTTTAGCTCATACTCACTCCTACTTATGTCCCTCTGTGTGAGATTCAGAAACTCCCTAGCCTTCTCTTGCACATAAACCCTCGAGAAGTACTTCCTCCTGAAAGCTTCCAAAAAGTCTTTCCATTTTAGTACGAGTGGTATGACCTACCTGTGGGGCACTGACTCCCACCAATGAAGTACATCCCCGTGTAGCAAATTCGCTGCATAATCTAATTTCTCCTCATCCGAGCGCTTCATCTGAAGCAGGACTCTCTCGGTCCTCTTTAACTGTGCTTCAGCCATTTTTGGATTTGTAGTTCTATTGAAATCTATAGCCCCATACTTGCAAAGCTTATCATACTGCCCACTTCTCTCCGTTGGAGCTTGCATCAGAATCTGAGACCCTTGGCCTATGGCATATGAGAAAGCCTGAACGAAGGCTTGAAAAAATCACAGCTCCATGGGGTTTGCTTGAGGCATATGAGGAGGGTGTGGAGACACTTCTTGTTGCATGCTAAGTGCCTTAGAATTCGGAGCAGAATGTGTCTCCACATCCTATAGGACATAGGATTCATCCATGATTCCTTGGCGAGAGCAAGATCGAGTCATGGCTCCTCGAGTTTTCTTTCGAGGTGGCATTTTCACTCCTTCAATATAAAACCATTGAAAACCTTTAGTTCATGCAAAACAATTTTCAAAGTGTGCAAAACAGTTCAAATCGTGTAAAAACAAGTTCAAATCATGTTAAACAATTTAAAACAATGCAAGTTGTTCATTTAAAACAATGCATATTCATTCATGTCTTAAACTACCTATTTCATACCTATGATACTCCTAAACTAGTTTCAACTTGGACCTAAACCTAGTTTCTCTGATACCATAATACGTTGGACCTTGTTTCTGGAGCCCAACATCGGGCATAGGATCATGAAGCTTAGCCATAGAGGGAAGCTTAGAAGTTAAAAAAGTAGAAGAAAATTCTTTGGAAGCAAAAAGGGACCGTTGTGATGAACATATGGGGAAAATCCCTAGATCCTTCAAGAATTTTACGTCGTGCCTAACGATTTAACTTTCGTCGTGGCAAGCCTGAAATTTTATTTTCACTGTGGCGACCCTTTGGTCTCGTCGTGGCGAACTCACCACGCCAACGAAAATAAAAAACTTTAGGTCAATTTCGCTACAACGAACACCACTGAAGCAGAACCCAAAACCTCTTGCAACCTACCTTATTTAACGCAAACATAAATCCTTTCAACCACCCTCATTCATTCAATCCCAAGGACAAAAATACACATAAACATAAACACAAACTACTTCCCAAAACCTTAAACTCATTTGAACATCAAATTCAATGCAAAAATTTAAAAGTGGTCATAAACAAACCCAAAATACATTCCATTCATATTAATAGGCAAAAATCTTTACAAAGCTTTAATGACATTTCAAGCCATAATACGTCATTTGAGTTTGAGAACCAAAAATACAAAATACACTTGAACTAGTAAAGCTTGAAATGCGGCTAAAGCCTTTAATTCCCAAAACTCTAACGAAAAATATGTATATATAAAAATATGTCAATTCGGAGTGATACCGTAACTCTTGACCTACTCGATCTCTTGCTCATCACCTGAATAGGGGGGAGGAGAATGGGGTGAGCTTAAAGTTCGTGGGTAACAATTTTATAACAAGTAACAAGCAAAACCATTGAAATACTTATCTCCATTGTAACAAAATTTCTCATCGAAAACACATAACACACATTTCTCAAATTCTCAACCAAATTCTCAATAATGCAAATCAGGTATGCATCAATCTTGTCAACATGTCATGAGCACATAAATACATCAAAATGGTTTGGAAGGTCTATAAATAGAACGAACTAACACATTCCCATAAAAGGGTCCTACGTAGTTGTGAATAGAACGAACTAACACATTTCCACATAATTGTTTTGTGTAGTCGTGAACATGAGGGAATCCATGAAAGAGCTCTATGCCATTAGCGGGCAGGCGAGAGAAGCCTTTAGTCGAAGTGCCCTTAACAACATAATGGACCAATCCAAACCCACATAACATGTATTTCATAATCTTGTAAGCTTGTTGCCCAAAATGGCACATTTCCAAAACTTGATCTTTTTCAAACATAGTATCTTTTCAAAAAAATCATTTTCATATTCTTTTCATAAATCATCAACACAATAAGCTCATACCAAATACATAACACTTTTTCAAAGCATTCAAAGAGTTATAAAGCATGTTCATGAAGAGTTGAAATCGTTTATTTCCATCATTTGAAAGACCACATTAATGGCTTATTACTTAATCATAAAACTGTAACCCACCTTAAAATCCTTGCTTGTTACTTGCTCAAATGTGTCCTTCCTCTTGCTCCTCCTGTCGCACTTGCCTCACTTGATTTCCTTAAACAATAACCAAAATTCCATTCAATTTGGTTCAATAATTGGAAAGTTACTACCTAAACAATTTCAGACTATCCTTATGCATGAGACAAAATTCTAAGCTCAACTTCACTCCCAAAATTGAAATTCTTAGAAATTGAATTTAGACTCAGTTTTTCATACAACTTGTAGCCTTATGTCTCTAGTTTACACCAAATCAAAAATCACTCAATTTGGACATCCACATCAAAAGTTACACCTAAAATACAAAAACATGTCTGTGTAGGAAAACTGGAGTTTGTCGTGGCGAACTTTTTCAGAAACTCATTCTGAAGACATTTTTTCGACATTTTTCATCTTTTTGCTTCCCATCTCTCACATATAACCCATCTTAACACTAAAATACCTTTTATACTTCATTTCCAAGCTCATTTCATCCCAATATCATTGACAAATACATCAAAATCTATCTTTGATCATTAACCCTAAAAGAGAACACTTTCCTATAGCATTCACTAACTACTTCCCACACATGTTAAGCTATATTTGAGTTTCATCTAACCAAACAAGATGGAATAAACCCTAAAAGAGAACACTTAACTATAGCATTCACTAACAACTTCCCACACATTTTAAGCTATATTTAAGTTTCATCTAACCAAACAAGATGGAATAATGCTCATACTTACTTGTTGATGCTTCAAATTCTTCAAAAATCTCCAAACATTATAGCCTTCCTCTTCTTTTTCTCCTTTCCCCTCCTTCATTCTCGATTTTTGCTCCTCTACACTACAAGACTACATTTACTTCTTTCACTTTTACCCTAAATGCATGAGCAAAGTCCATTATGCCCTTCCATGTAATGCCTTAGCCTTCTAACCTTAAGTGATCTTCCAATTTTGCCCGTATACATTCTTACTTCTTTAATTTAACTTACACCATACTATACTCTAACTTAATCTTTATTTCTCCATTTAATACTTCTAATTTCATCAATCTAAGTAATAAATTCTCTAATCTTTGACATGTTAATTAAACTTCAAACAAAAATATTTAATCAATCAAGATCTTAAAAATTAATTGAAATCATGTTGATTCAATAAGAAAAGAATTTGCCTACATTTCTCCTCCTCTTAAAAGAATTTAGTCCTCGAAATTCATTCTTACCTGAGTCATTGAAGAGATGCGGATACTTCTCTTTCATAGTTTCCAATGGCTTCCATGTGGCCTCTTCCACCGAATGATTTCTCCACAGGACTTTGACTAGCTGAACTGTTTTGTTCCTGAGGACCTTCTCCTTAGTGTCCAAAATCCCAACTTGAGTCTCCTCGTAACTCAGATCATCTCTTAATTGAACTTCAGTGGTCTGAATAATATGAGAAGGATCCGATCTATACCTCCTCAGCATGAATATATGAAAGACATCGTGTATCTGTGACAATTCTGGGGGTAACACTAACTTGTAGGCTAGCGGTCCAATCCTCTTAACAATTTCATAGGGACCCACATATCTCGAACTCAACTTACCCTTCTTGCCAAACCTCATTACTCCTTTCCAAGGAGATGTTTTAAGAAACACTTTCTCACCGACTTCATACTTCATCACCTTTTGGTGTGCATCAATATAGCTCTTCATTCTATCCTGAGCTGCCTTAAGCCGTTGCTTAACTAAGTTGACCTTGTCGACTGTCATCTGAATCAATTCTGGTCCTATCAGTTTCCTCTCTCCTTCTTCATCCCTGCATATCGAAGTTCTACACCTTCTTCCATACTGTAATGCCCTAATACCCCCTAGAAGGATACGGAGGCGCCACGCAGACAATAAAACATATATACAGAACCAAGACAAATATAAGCGAGATGAAATATTTCATACAAGCATTTCAGAATCTCAAATCAACCATACAGTATTTAACATATCATTCATACTGTGCCTATCATATTACATACCATAAATTTAAAGACCAATATGTATTAAGGTTATTACAAACCTTCAATCAAATTGACAAGTCATACACATCAGATATAAGCCCAAAACAAACTCAAAATACATTTCTCTCAAAACAAAACTCAGACTCCATTGGCCATTGCGGTTGACTTGTCCCAGTCTTTATAATCTTTGCTCTAAACCTACATGGGACAAATCCATCATGCTAATTATATAGCTTAGTGAGTAATAACTAATCTATATATGAAGTGATAATTTATCATACAAAATCATATAACAGCATAAGCATGTATTAAAAGATTGCCTAACATTAAATCAGACATAATGCATTTCAGAACAGATTTTTATACTTATCAGAACTGAATATCACAAGAGGGTATAAACCCTTCAAAATCATAATACAATTTTTTTTGTTTATGTTAGAATGAAACATATATCAGATTAGAAAATCAGAGGATTGTAAATCCATTTACAGAGGCTGGTAACGGGACTTATACAGGAGAGACCAAAGTGTCGACATTGAAGTGTCCAGGAGAGACCGAAGTCTCAACACTGAAATGTCACAGGAGCAGCCGCAGACCCTTCTAGACATGCCTATTTACCCATAACTAGGACTCAACAGTTTTAAAATAAAACAAGGTCATTTCAAACATTTTATGTGCAAAGCAAGTAGTCATTCGTATTCACATGCAAGTAGCACTTCCAATGATATAAACATGCATCGAACGCCTCGGACAATCATTGTTCGGAATTCAGAATGCAATCAACATAAATCAAATTCAACAAGCAGAACAAAGTAAGGTAAGTAGCACTTCAATATTACATTCATCAATCAATACCTTGGACCTTCATGTTTGGAATTAGTACACATTCATCAATATCAATTTCAATTTAGTAATAAACAAGACAAATCAAGGTAAGATCATCTTAGGTTATGCACAAAAGTTATTGTCTAAATTACTTATAATTGCTCCCGTTTGCTTATTGCCTTGAAGTCCCGACAATATCTGGAAGTGGTCATTCTATGTATTCCTTTATAACATTTAACACATATACAAATCACTATTGTGCTTGATTAAGAATTCATTAATGTATACTGAATATGTATAATGCACATTCATGATAATTTCGGGTATCTTATTGTAATTTTCATCATCAAACCGATCAGATATCAAAGCCCTTATTAATAACATCTGGTACTTATAATTTGGACCAAAATAAAACAATGTGAAATCAATTTCATAACCTGAGTGATCACTTCAGATTTTCTACCTATATGATTTCGGGTCAACTTTGCATAATTAATTTGGTAGGGTAAATGATAAAATTAGGCAACACTTCCTTCTGGAAGGTTGTTCTATAGTGTCTCAAGTTTCTAATGACTCTAAAATAATCCAATTTGATTCAGTATTCAAAGAGTTATGCACAAAATACCACAGACTGTACACATTTGAACTTTTAGCTAGTACAGGATCATATCTTCTATTTTCACAACTCATATCTTTCGTATCAGATATCCAAAAATTACAAACTTTATACCAAATTAAAGCTAAGAGAATAAGCTACAAATTTAGTGAAGACACCTTAGTCTAATTCGGCCTGTATCAATACAGTTTATTCAAACTCTACAGGATATGATTTTTGTCCCTGACAATGCTTCAACTTAAGCTACAACTCACTTACCTGCCAATTTTGAAAATCTTAGAGACATAATTAAAAGCAGACTTCTTCAGGAAAGTTGCAGAAATATGTCTCTAGTTTAATATGAATAAAAAATAAACTCATTCAGAAATCTACACCTCAAGTTATAATTAGAAAACCGAAGCATAATCATGAAACTTTTCCAACTCATATCATTCCAGCAGACTTCCACACTTTCATCCTATCAATCATTTTCAAATCAATTCAGATAACTCTAAATTTTTATGGAGACAAAGAAAAGTTTCTTAGGAATCCATTGATCTAAGTTTCAAGTTATTTGGATTTCGGATGAAAAAGTTATAGGCAAAAGACTAAGGGTTGTTTAATGAAAAACTCCAGTTTTTAATTACATTTCAAATACTAACATTAAACACGCAATTCACACCATATTTGCTTCTTCTTCCTCCACCCACACATGCATCAACATCATTTACATATGCAGAACTCCCTAAGCATGAAAATGTACTTGATTTACACATGCATCTAGTTACAAACATTAAAATCTCAGCAGAAATCACTTACACTGTCATAAAACTTAATTAAGCTTCTCTCTCTTCAGAAATTTTCCAGAACTTAGGAGAGAAAACAATGGGTTTTGGAGATGGCAAAGCAAAAAGGGAGATAGTAGTTTTTGGTGGAATGAAGGAAAGATGCTGCAGAAACTTTTTCCTAAGGCTAGGTGTTGCTCTTTAGGCTTGACACATGCTTCCAATGCATGTGTTACATGTGTCCTCCAAGTAAGCTTACCAATTATCACTTAAATCTTTGGCCATATGTCACAATTTAATTGATCCATTTGTCACTCCATAATTGGCCCATAAATCAATATTTTTCTAAAATTCACCAAAAATTCCAAAATAATAATATGACTCTCTAAATAAATTTTCAGCTCAAAAATTTCAAAATATCCAAAATATTCCAAAATTGCCAAATCATAATTAATACACTCCAATTTAATCCATAATTTCCACTTCTAAATCAAATTTACCCTGAAATGCCAATAAATGCATGTACAATCATATGAATGTGCAAAATAAATGTGTATGTCACAATTAACTTATGCACACTACAACAAAAATGATATACGGTAACAGGTGATAAGTGTTATTAAATATGAATGGTAACACTAATGAGTATGCTATAAAAGCCCACGTTACTAAAGATATGATGCTTTAGTAACAGTTTTGACATGTTATTGTCGAGTTTAATATGACATTTATTGATAGCTACAAATGATTTTATATTATATTTTA
>JANZLX010012713.1:0-10814 GCA_025531955.1 Erythroxylum orinocense | reverse complement strand
GATACCGGTACCGTTCCGTTCCAGAGCTCAATCCGGTACCGAGTCCGGTACGGTATTCATAACATTGGTCTAAAGTTTTCCATATAATCCAATAAAGTAGCACCTGCACAAAATGGCAAAAGATAAAAGAACAGAGAAAATGGTATCATACTTGAAAAAGAGAGAACGTGTTTGACATAGTTTGGGATAGATACATTCTCAACTCCATCATCCCTTTACTAGAGGATGCCAGGCTATGAGTTTCATGCTTACGAATCGAGAGATCACAAAACGAAAAAAACAAACACCAGATGTGGCAACCGCACAAGGAAAGAAGGTTGCTTAAGTTTATGCGGAGGTATATTGACCAGAACACTGACAGCTTTGATAAAATCGGACATATTTTATTCAGTAATTAATGCAACACATTTCTGGTACAGAGATAGTATAAGTCATGTGCTAAACTTCAAAAGTTGAAAATATATCCAAGGGGACAAGAAATCAGAGAATTTGCACGTACAAGCCTCTCAACTCATCTGTAAAGTAAAGGTTTTGTCTTTTGCTTCTGTCTACTTGAGTAGAACACCGTCTCCACTAAGAATTGAACCAGATTCAGCAGAAAAAGAATTTCCTATAACGATCAGCAGAAACGTTTTCTGCCCAACTATCATGTTATCTTCATTTCCTTCCTGTCCTGAACTCTTCCTTCTCAATATGATTAAAACCAATAAAAAATTTTAAAAAACGGAAATTTTTTAATTAGAAATCAAACGGTGACTAATATTGCATTTACGCCACCAGCTGCTCCTGCTCACTGTACATTTGCTCCACCCAAGCAGGGAGATTATCCATTCCTGTGGTGTTGCGATAGCATTGTTGCTGTTGCTGTTGCCGGTCATCCTCAAAACCCAATGGCACAGTTATGATTGGAGAATTATCCTTCACTAAGGAGTGAACCCATGACACATCTGGCTCAACATCTGCCGGCACTGGAACTCCTGCTCCTGCAAAACTGCTGCCATTGCTTCGAATTCCGAAAGATGCAGCCTTTCGCAGCTTATTAAGCTCTTCTTCCTGGATTCCCCAATCCAATTTTCCACCAGGAGAACCCCAATCTGTAACACTAGAGGAGAATGTGGCAGCTGAAGAAACTGGCGAAGACAGCCCAGTACGATGACTAACAGCACTTCGCTCAATAAAGCTCTGACTCCGCTGGTTTGCAAAAGCAGCAGACTTTGAACTGAAAGCAGCTGCTGATGGATCAAGCCCAAAGGATGGTAACATCCTCACAGGAGAAGAGGAAAACGTGGTGGAATAGCTGGATCGTAGCTGCTGGTCTATGTTTTGGCTTGTTGGGATCCTTTTTGGGGAATGCAACTGAGATGTTAAAACATCAAGTGAAAGCCCCTGCAATTGAGGTAAAATTGTTAGATCAGCAGATCCAAAAATATCTTCAAGGTTAGTAGGCTTTCCTCCTCCAAACCCATTCAATTCCCCAGTTTGTTCAATAAAGGAGTTAATAAAAGCTGCTGTAGAGAAACCATTGCTCCAGCTGGATGGCGAGGCAAGACCAGATACCTCATCCAAGAGCCGTTGCTGCCAACATTGAAGACTTTCACGCTCAAGAAAGTCCATGTCCAAATCCATATCTCTAGCATTAAGTGCAGATTTCAACCTGCTACCAGAGAGCTGCAAAGTGGAGGAAACAATATTGGACTGATTTGACCATCCAGCTATAGGAGAAGAGGGGCCAGAGGAGGTTATGGACGGTGTTGAGACTGATGGCACTAAGACAGATGGAGAACCAAGGGCAAGAGCACTAAGAGAACCAATGTCCAGATTCGACCCATTAGCTAAGTAAGATCTAGGAGATGGCAAAGCAGAACCTGTTGAGGTATACAAAGGACGAAGCTCTTCAAGTTTGTGAGCAAAAAAACAAACTCTTCTACTGCAATTGGTCTCATCTTTGCAAAGGCGCGTTCGATACTGGGCAGGATGAAGCCAGCACTCAAAAATACCATGTGCATATTCACAGGCGTCACCATGCCTGCACGACCCCTTGCGAAAATCAGGGCAAGGAACACAGCTATAATGGTACTTCCTAGGATCACGGCGCCTTGCATTCTCCCCAGGATGAACAAATGGGCATTCTGTCCAATCATGAGAATAAGCCCTTGAACAAGGCTTGATCTTAAATGTATACATTCGAAATTCATCAGTCCCATAAATCCCATTCTTGATATCTGGAAGGGTGAGATCAACAGGATATTCCTTCTTCTCAGGGCCCTCTTTTGAAGACCTCGGTGTTGAAATTTCTAGTTGTTCTTGGGCTTCCATTTCAATTCTATCAGGCAAAAAGCAAGCTTCATCACTACTGCTACCACCCTTTAGCACGATCTCCAGTGCCTTTCTCCTATAATTTAAATTCGAATTGCAAAGTATAGGAATCACATCACTAGGATGATTTCCGTTAGCATCAACAGGGTTGGGGTCAGCAGAGGCATCGAGCAAGAGCTTAACAACTTCAAGAGTAAAAGATGATCCACCAGCAGCAGCACAATGGAGAGCCGTGACCCCATCAGGTCCAAAATTCTTGTTAACATCGACAAGCCCTGTTCCCAATATATACTTCACCACATCTTTGCTTCCAAACAAGGAAGCTACCATTAAAGGCGTCCTCTCTTCAAAACCCATCCCTTTTAAGCCCATTCTTCTTCCATACCACAGACCTGGCTTATCAACATCGAGTCCATCTTCTTCAATTGCTTTCCTAAAACCGATCAGATTGTTTGATGCAGCTAACTCAAGTAAAATTGAGGCATTGTCATCTTGCTTTTGATATTCATTCCCCATAGCGAAACCAGTTTGAGTTGGTTCCCTTTTCGAACCACTGCACATTTGGAGAGCTGTCTTCTTTAGCCTCCACTCGGACTCTCTTTGCCCTAGAAGCATTCAAAGGAATAATCACAAATCACCCTTTTAGAGACAACAAAAAGTCAAAGCTTTTTATTTCAAAAGTTGGTAACAAAATCACCATCAAATTAGATGGAAAGCATATGTTATTGGATAAAGTATTACGGCTTGTGAACAAACTAAGCAGACAGAAATTACAAGCCAGCAAACTTCAGAACAAACATACAACCTAAGCAAACAGAAATCGGTTACTGCCCAACCGAATAAAACTTCGTCATCAAACGGGTCCTGAATCTGGTTCCCCAAAGTAAAACAAACTAAAACTTGTGCATCTAAAAGATACAGTTCCACCATAAACAACCTAAGCAAAGAACCCACAATTTAAAATCCGTTCTTTACCAACATTAACGACCAACCAACAGAACATTCACCCAAAAACTTACAGGTTAACCCAAACCCAACTTTAAAAAAGGGAAAGACAGAAACAACAATAGAAAGAGAAAGAACATACCTTTAATAGTAAAAGCACTGAGAAAGCAAGAGCCAGAGAACCCAGAACTAATTTATCTTCCCATAACTACACGAAGAAAAATAAAAATACACTAGTAAAAGTTAGTGCTGAAAAGAGAGATTAAAGAGAGAAAAGGTGAAGACTTTTGGTTATGGGTTCTAATCTAAGGCCGAAAACGACGAGGCTACGAAGGAATGAATGCAAATGTGCTCCTCCATAGCCTTCAACTTTCTATTTATCTTTTTTTTCTTTCGCGCTCTAACATAAATGCAAATGCAAATGTAAATGCAAATTGAGGAGATGTGGGTCTCACCAACGGGTGAGCCCGCAATTCCGCATTGTCACGCTTCACGTGTTTTTGGCAACTTTATAAATACCGTATCGATATTAGTATTATATTAGATTTTGGTAGGGTATTATAGTATTATATTGGATTTACTCTGGATAAGGCACTAATTTTACCATGGACAGTGGATTTGATTAAGGAATTCACGATCTCTGATTTTTGTTAAATTTTGGTAAAAACTTTTTATTTTGTGCTAAAAGGTCCTACTTTTTTCAAAACTTACATCATCACACCTAGTATTTTAAATATCGGTCAATGATGACTGGTATGGTATGAAATTAAAAACACTAACCTTATGGGTGACATGGAGATTTTTATATTAAAATAAGCAAATGCATGAATTCAAGTATTACGTTGCTATTCCAACTACCTGTGATTCATCCAGGAGCTCCCTCGATTTGATTGTCATCAGGGTTTTTTTTTTTTTGTTGGTATCGACAACTTTCTTTTCTTTGAGATTTTGATGTAATTATAGATGCTATTGAAGTATAATTTATATTTAAAGCAGTAATTGAGTTTCGCATATAATCATGTTACATACATTATGGATAAATAGATTAAAGTAATTGATACTTCATCAACAAAAAGATATAATAGTGATAAATGATACCATAAGTATAAATGCTAATATGAATATTTTTATATTTATTATTAGTGTCTACACTACCTAATAATGAGAAAGATAAAGAAGTTATATCAATTTAATATGATAACTGAATTAAGAAAGATGAAATACATAATATTTATGGTACTAATGAAATTAGTACCATAAATATTAATTGATATAACAACAAATTGATCTTACTAAACTACCTTAAGATAATAGTTATATTATTAGTTAATATACTATATATTCACACTGTATCTTACATGGCAAGGTAATATTACATTTGGTTATAATAGTGACTTGTTTAAAGATAGATTTTGTGAGAGATTCTCCCTTCTCTCTAAAATGGGAAAATCATTATTCGAATAGTGTTTGGATTCAGCTGGGTTCTTTCTAGTCTTCCTTTCTTTATTGTGTTTTTTCTCTCGACATTTTTCTTTAATTTCTATTGTATTAGTAGACGTGTTTACGTGTCTTTGGTTTATTTTCCCTTTTATCTAGGCTCCTTTTTTCAAATGATATTCTTATCTTAAAAAAAAAAACTAAAATTCTCAACTCCTCACATTTAGTGTTTAACGAATGACTCTTTCCCGTATGCCCTCTAGTCTTTGCTATTCTTAGCATGTAGCTTCTAGTTCTTCATGTTGTGGTCAAAAATTTCTGATGTTCTTACATTTCCACACCTCTCATCTTGCCTTCCTCTTAACTTTTTGCTTCTTTTAGCATCGGAAACTTCTCATTCTATAATTCTTGTTGCTACTCCCAACTCATAAGAGATGGACAACTTAATTTCCCAATCCACTGCACCTTCACCATACCCTATAATCAACCCTCGTCTTACTTGGGGAATGGTAATATATGAGTGCTTTAATACATCCTTGCAATATGTCCCCCTTTCTAATTAAGATGGTTGCATCATTTTTGCCCCTAAAATGAAGTTCTGAAAGAGAGTGCTAAGAGCTAAACATCAACACTAGTAGGTTTCTTCCTAGGTAAGCATCCTCATTTCCCTTTAATCAATACTTAGGCCTTAAAGCAACAGAAAAGGAGAGTTTTGAGTAAAGTTCTACTTTTTTGAAGAAAACGTCATTCTTTTTAAGAGACCTAGTATTAGCTTGAAAAATGTTAAGCATGAGAATATCTTTATAATGTGCCACTTAGGTACTGGTCAACAAAAAGATTAAGTTTTTTAGCAAGTTGCATCATAAACTCATGTGTGTGGATGCAACAACAACTTTATGCAAAAGAATTAGGTTCACTAGATTGTGTGTGAATATTTAGGTGCAAAGTGAATTGCTTAACTCCATCCCTCTTGTTAGATCAGGGGAAGATGAAACTTTATTTGAAAATTCTATTAAGTTATCCTATCAATGGAAGCCATCATTAAAGGTTTATGGTGAAAAATGGAGAGCAATTAGGAGAAGATTAATCAAAGGAGACTATTATAAACTTATGGGCCTTAAATCTCAACCAAATATGACTTGTTGTGTAGTTATCTCATAGCCTACTCCAAAGGCAAGTTTAAATAGGACATAAGGGACCCTAGTGGAAGCAAATGTTTCTATGGTACATATTAACAAGCTTGTAGGGACCCTAGTGGAAGCAAATGTTTCTACAGTACATATTAACAAGCTTGTTTAAGTAAAAACTAAGGAGGAGGAAATAAATGGTTCATATACTGCAAATGAGATTCTTGATGTTGGAATTATGCCCATGACCCAATCGTTATGTAATAGATTGAACAGTTTAGTTTTGTAACTCAAAACTAAAGTGTTCCTTTAATCAATACTTAGGCCTTAAAGCAACAGAAAAGCAGAGATTTGAGTAAAGTTCTACTTTTTTAAGACAACGTCATTCTTTTTAAATTCTTAACTAATTCTAGAGCTAAAGAAATTTTAGAAGGGGCCCCTAGTATCTCTAAAATTTTCCCTTATTCCTATAGCCCAAGAGACCTAGTATTAGCTTGAAAAATGTTAAGCATGAGAATATCCCTATAATGTGCCACTTAGGTACTGTTCAATAAAAAGATTAAGTTTTTTAGCAAGTTGCATCGTAAACTCATATGTGTGGATGCAACAACAACTTTATGAAAAAGAATTAGGTTCACTAGATTGTGTGTGAATATTTAGATGCAAAGTGAATTGCCTAACTCCATCCCTCTTGTTAGACCAGGGGAAGATGAAACTTTATTTGAAAATTCTATTAAATTATCCTATCAATGGAAGCCATCATTAAAGGTTTATGGTGAAAAATGGAGAGCAATTAGGAGAAGATTTATCAAATGAGACTATTATAAACTTATGAGCCTTAACTCTTAACCAAATATGACTTGCTGTGTAATTATCTCATAGCCTACTCCAATGGCAAGTTTAAATAGGACATAAGGGACCCTAGTGGAAGCAAATGTTTCTATGTTACATATTAACAAGCTTGTAGGGACCCTAGTGGAAGCAAATGTTTCTACGGTACATATTAACAAGCTTGTTTAAGTAAAAACTAAGGAGGACGAAAGAAATGGTTCATATACCGTGGTTCAGCCGGATTTTGCTGATCCGGAGCATCCTTGTTCTGTTCCATAATTTCGAGAATTCTCTGCTAATGTAAACCTGCAAAACAAGCAAAGACTCTCCGGGGGTTGGTTCCCAGAAGGCCCCTCCGACACTCATATGTGAAAACTTTGTCGATTGTCGAAGCTTGAGCTTTGCTCAAGGGCGAGCTATGTCGAAAACTGTCGATTGTCGAAGCCCGAGCTTTGCTCAAGGGCGAGCTATGTCGAAAACTGTCGATTGTCAAAGCCCGAGCTTTGCTCAAGGGCGAGTTATATCGAAAACTTTGTCGATTGTCGAAGCCCGAGCTTTGCTCAAGGGTGAGCTATGTCGAAAACTTTGTCAATTACATCATGCGTCCTGTCATTCACTATGGCACATTTTGGTGAGATTCTTTAAAAATGAAATTCTTTATTAATGAAGGCAATGCGGGCCGTTAAAAAACCTGACTATCGGAGCCAGGAAAAAGGTACCCAAAACACGAGTAATAAAAATGCGAACAGAGAAGCAAATGTACTAGAATAAAACTTATCTACTGTCGGCCTTCTTCCTCGGTTCTTAGACCTAAAGAGCTCGTCAGCACTACTGCCCCCTCGAGGACTCTTGTTTCTGCCAAATAACACTCCCGGGCGATTTTCTGCTGACTCCTGACAACACCGGTTCCGTGCGGAGTTGGAAACTTCATTGCCTGATAGTAGGTGGAGACGACCGCTCTAAGCGCGTTTTGGGTAGCTCTCCCAATTATGGCGTTATATGCTCCCGCGAACTTGACGACCAAGAATTCCACGTTCTTCTCCACCTGGCGTGGTTTCTGACCGAATTTGACATTCAATGCTACCCGCGCGAGCGGGTAGGCCGATGCTCCTGTTACCCCTTTGATGGGCCCCTCTATTGGCAATAGTCGCTCTTAAGGAATTTCCATCTGCTTAAAGGCGTCATAATATAATTGGTCGACCAAGCTGCCCGTATCGATCATCACCCGCTTCACCTCACTACCATCTATATTCAAGGTGGCCACGAACGCGTCATCATGGGGGCAGCTAACACCGTCTAAATCAGATTCATCGAACGATATCACCCTGTCGTTCGGCTTCTTCATTTTTGTTTATGAACTCTCTCCAATCTGCTTGGCGTATCTTTTCCTCCCTTTAGCGGTCGACCCGCCTACTGCATTGCCTCCAAAGATCATGTTTATGACCCTGACCGGTCGATCATCTTGTCGCCCGGCATTTCTATCGTCTCTTGCCCGGGATTGCGCCCTCGCGTTATGCTGGTCGTCTGGATTCCTATTCCGCCTGTCCTCTCCCTGTCTGTCAATTTGCCTCTGGTGTCCTCGCCAAGGGTCGGACCGGTCGGTTCCACCTTCATTATCCCGACCAGTATTTTGCCCATACCTCAGGAATCTATTTAGCCTTCCCCGCTGGATAAGGAGCTCGATCTCCCTCTTTAGATATAAGCAATTTTTCGTATCGTGACCCACATCTCTATGGAAGCGGCAGTATAACGAGGGATTCCTTGTGTCTCGAGGAGCTCTCATTGCACTGGGTTCTTTGAAGGGTTCGCCCTCAGCTCTCATGATCTCCAGCACCTCTGCATATCACCTATTAAGGGGGGTGAAGGACTCGCGTCGTTGATCCCGTCGATCGGTTGGCCTTCTCCAACTAGATCTATCTCTCTGCCGTTTGTTTGAATCATCAGCTCGACTGCTCGGCTCTCGATCATCTGCTCTGCGCTTCGTATTTCTCAATACTTCTTCGAGCTGAATATACTTATCCGCTCGACTCCTAATCTCCTGAATAGACCGGGGCTGGTCGAGAGTCAGTGACTTCTTAAATTCCTCGTCCCTCGTATTACTCATAAGGGCGGCTAACATGGATGAACAGGTGAGGTCGGGGACCTCTACGGCCTCATTATTGAACCGAGTAATGAATTACCGTAAGCTCTCGTTCCTTCCTTGGGTCAACTGCATCACCTCCAGAGTCGTTTTCTGGTGCCGCTTAATGGTAGCTAACTGGTTAAGGAACAACAGTTTGAAATCCTCAAAGCAGGTGACGCAGCTCGGAGGTAAACTATTAAACCATCGTCGAGCTCCCTCCTGAAAAGCAGTACAGAATGCTTTGCATTGAATTGCGTCAAGTACACAGTGCAGGTTCATCATCAACTGAAAATGCTGCAGGTAGTCTAGGGGGTCTTTCTTTCCAGTATACTTCTCAGGGGTCGGTATTTTGGTACCAACTGCAGGTAAGGTATCCAGGATTTTCGGAATAAAGTGAGAATTATACGGCACGGGCACTCGGATTGGGCGGGAGCTCATGGCCAAATTGATTCGATCATCCACAATCCTCTCTAGGGCTCCCGTAGAGTGGTGATCGGGTGGCAAGCTAATATGCCGAGTGGGGTTCTGCGGCTGCTCCGGCCGAGACTGCAGAACTTGACGGATCAATAGATCGGCGGCCTCTTCTAGTTGTTTCTTGGTGAAGGAGATTTGTGGTGGTGCCGGGGTATCCGCGTCCGGGGGGCGCTGGGAATCGGGTTATGAATTTACCTCTGCACCATCCTCCAGGGCTGTGCTCTGTTCTTCCTGGTGTTGGTTGTGGAAGTGCGGCTGATCACTCGGACGTGAAGATTGAGTGTGAGAATCGAGGTGTGGTGACGGATGAGCGATGGGTTGCTGCAAACCCATCAGTTGCATCGCAAGAGCCGTGACGGCGGCGATATCAAGATTGGCCGCTACTGCCTGGCTTACCTGTGTGTTTCTAGACGTGGTGCCCTAATGCCGGGCCCCATGGTGGGTGCCATCTGGTTCAGTCGGATTTTGCTGAACTGGAATATCGTGGTTCTGATCCATGATCTCGTGGAGCTTCAACTAAGTGATACCTGCAAAACAAACAAAGACTCTCCGGGGGTTGTTTCCCGGAAGGCCCCTCCGATGCTCAAGTCAGTATTTTGAGAGGGTTTAGGTTGCTGTGAACAAAGAGACAACTAGGGTGTTTCAGTTCGTACCCCTCTTATCAAGAATAATACCTTATATATACTGTAGGTTGCCATTAGGTTTAAATCTCTACGTGAACCATCGTGTTTACATGGGAATCAATCTCCCACTATCGGGCCGTCTGTGCCTGGGCTTAAAAGTGGGCCTCCTTAGGTCGGGCCTCATATGACCGACCCGACCATAAGCCCCCCAACTCCTCGACTCTGATCGAAGAGAAGGGTCGAAGGAGTACGTGAAAATTGTGCGGCTCGCTGGTGCAGGCTGCTCCATGATCAGGTCGATCAACCGGGCCGCTAGAGTACAAGAAAGGTCGGTTAGCGCGCGGTAACGCTGGATGATAGCTCGGTACGTGCCTTATGAGGGCGGTCTAGCCTGGGTGGAAGGTTTAATTGTCTCTTGGCGATTCGTGTCCTCTAGGCACCGTTTGAAACCTAAAACGGTGCGCCCGTTCAATTATCACACGATCGTTATGCATTGGGTCGGTTGAAGATGTTGAAATCCAAGATGCTTGGGGTATTTATTATTGACGGTCTAGGTTTTCGGGGAGTCATCGAATTATGGAACGTCGCGTATTTTGGACCGCCGCACAATTACTGCGCGTGGTTACGTGTGTCCCCTCATCTGCCGCGATGCTCCAGCCACTTAGATTTTTTCACGTAGTCGATCCGGATTGGTATGTTTGTTCGATTGATGCTATAAATCCGGCAGCGGAAAGTTTTTCCTCGTTCTGTATTTCTTTGCCTTTTCGCTGTGCTGCCAGAATGTGTTTTTCCTTGTCATCCCCCTGTCAGATTTCAGTCGTCGGCCAGACGTATTCTTTCTCCTTTTTTCCCTCCAAAATGACCTTACAGTAGTCGAGATAGAGTGAGAGGTAATTCCTGACGATCGAGACAGAGCGAGAGGTAATCCCTGACGAGGTC
>JANZLX010012686.1:0-10815 GCA_025531955.1 Erythroxylum orinocense | reverse complement strand
AAGAAAATATTCATGTTAAATTCGATGATATGATTTCACCCCCGAGGAAGGTTTGTTTTGATGATGATGCAGGAAATATAGGAAATGAAGTTGAAGAAAAAGAATCCAATGAAGAAGATCATGTTCCAAGCACGAAAACATGGGCAAAGGCAAAGAATCATCCTATGGAGCAAGTTATTGGTGATTTAAATGATGGTTTAAGAACTAGGAGAAATACATATGAATACATGAACAATTCAACTTTCATCTCACTAGTTGAACCCAAGAACATAAAAGAGGCTCTTGAAGATGAGAATTGGTTGTTGGCTATGCAAGAAGAACTACATCAATTCAAGAGGAACAATGTTTGGGATTTGGTAGCTCCACCAAAGGATAAAACCATCATTGGAGTCAAGTGGGTAAATAGGATAAAGTATGATGAGAATGGTGAAGCAGTAAAAAATAAGTCAAGATTAGTAGCTCAAGGATTTTATCAAGAAGAGGAACTTGACTATAATGAGACATTTGCACCAGTTGCTCGATTAGGGGCAATCAGATTATTATGTGCATTTGCTTCGCATAAGAGGATAAAATTAAATCAAATGGACGTCAAAAGTGCGTTTCTAAATGGTTACATTCAAGAGGAAGTGTATGTCAAACAACCACCGGGTTTTGGAGACCATGAACATCTGGATTATGCCTACAAGATCAAGAAGGCACTTTATGGATTAAAGCAAGCGCCAAGGGCATGATATGAAAGGTTAAGTACATTTCTAACTCAAAATGGTTATAGTAGAGGTAAAGTTGATAATACTTTGTTTATAAAACATGTTAATCAGGATATGTTAGTCAAATATATGTTGATGATATTGTTTTTGGTGCTACTAATGAATCTTTGTGTAAAGAATTCAGTAATTTAATGCAAAGTGAGTTTGAAAGGAGCATGATGGGAGAGCTTAAATTCTTTCTTGGACTGCAAATCAAGCAATACAAAGATGACATTTTTATTCATCAATCTAAATATACCAAAGAGCTTTTAAAGAAGTTCAATATGGATGGATGTAAAGTAGCAGCTGCACTAATGGCATCAAATCTGGTATTGGAAAAATCTGAACATGAAGAGGATGTTGATCAAAAGCTTTATAGAGGTATGATCGGCTCTCTTTTATATTTAACTGCTTCTAGACCAGATATTATGTTTGCTACATGTCTTTGTGCTAGATTTCAAGCTTGTCCCAAAATTTCTCATTTGAGTGCATGCAAAAGAATTTTTAGATACTTGAGTAAAACTATTAATCATGGATTATGGTATCCTAGTTGTGATTCTTTTGACTTATATGCATACAGTGATGCTGACTATGGTGGTTGTAGGGTTGATAGAAAAAGTACTAGTGGTATTTGTCATTTCTTAGGATCATCTTTGATTTCTTGGGCTAGTAAAAAATAAGTTAGTGTAGCCATTTCCACTGCTGAATCTGAATATGTAGCAGCTGGGAGTGCTTGTGCCCAAGTTCTTTGGCTTAAACATCAATTGCTTGATTATGGTATTGTGGTTAAAAATATTCCCATTTATTGTGATAATACCAGTGCAATTTGTTTGAGTAAAAATCCAATACTACATAGCAGGACAAAGCATATTAAAATCAGACATCATTTTATTCGTGATCATTGTTTGAAAGGTGATATTTATTTGAAGCATGTTTCTTCTAGTGATCAATTGGCTAATATTTTTACAAAACCCCTTAAAGAAGATGTGTTTGTAAATATTAAATTGAAACTGGGTATGTGTGATTTGAATTCTATAGGTTGAATTTATTTTTTTGCATACACTGTCATATCAAAATGGTTTGGCAAAATAAGCAATTCCATCGGAGATACATCGTTATGTTTTATGTTTAGTGACTCTATTAAGGTTTAGAAATTTTCAAGTCGACTAATTGGAGTTTAAGACGACTGATGTTGAGGAAATAGTTGAGTTACTTTTGATTTTCTAGATCATTAGAACAACAGGGGATGTAGATAATGACATGTCAGTCGACTATTGGTCCACAACCAGTCGACTGGAAATGCACACAAGTTCTTGTTTTAAAACCAAACTCTTTCTTCTTTCACCTTAATCACCCTAGCGAGGTGTACTGAGATTTGGAAAGAAGAGTAAGTTATGTTCGAGGTATATTGGTCCATATGAGATAATTGAAAGAATCAGACCATTGTCTTATAAGTTAGCCTTACCTTCAGAAATTGCTCAAATACATAATGTGTTTCATGTAAGCATGCTTAGGTGATATCGGTCGGATCCAACTCATATGATACCGACTCAAGAGGTTGAAGTCTCTAGTAATCTGAGCTATGTTGAGGGACCTGTGAGGATAATTAATTACCAAAATAAGTAATTGCGGCACTGAGTGATCTTGATGGTGAAAGTCCTTTGGAAGAATCATTTGAGTGAAGAAGCCATATGGAAAATGGAGGAGCCCATGAGAATCACAACCCCTACCTATTTGATCATTCAAGTAAGAATTTCGAGGATGAGTTTTTTTTAGGAGGGGAGAGTTGCAACATCCTGATACCCATATTAAGGCTAAAATCGTAATTTGTGAGAAAGTATTGTGAAATTAGGAAAATACACGTCATGCATAAGTTAATTGTGACATCTACATTTATTTTGCACATTCATATGATTGTACATGCATTCATTGGCATTAAATTTGATTTATAAGTGGAAATTGTGGATTAAATTGGAGTGTATTAATTGTGATTTGGCAATTTTGGTATATTTTGGATATTTTGAAAATTTTGGTGAATTATTTGAGTTGAAATTTATTTGGCAATAATAGTTATTATTTCAGAATTTTTTGGTGAATTATGGATTAATTATCTTGAAAATTAAATTTGGTGTGTATTAGAATTTATTCCACATATTTGGAGACATTTTGGATATTGTGGAAATTTATCAAACAAAAATTTGAGGTATTTTAGACTAGGAAAAATATTGAAATAAGAAAAATAGATAGACTAGTTAAATTGTGACAATTGGTAGCATTATGTAGTGACATGTTTCAACCATGCAAAACGCTACAGTGAAGTTCTCCTTGACTGTTGTTTATTGACAGTGAAGGTTTAGACAAAAACAAAAACTCTCCTTGCTTATACATCACCGAATCCAGACCATATATATTGTTTTATCTTTGATTCTTACTGTTTGCTTAACCCACCGAAAGCTTTGTTTACTATTACTATTGGAGTTTTGGCTAGAAAAAAGTAAGTTGTTCTTTCATTATCATGGTTATATTAAGGATAAATGACAAGGAGATGATGTTTTCATGCTTGTGGATGGGTGTATGCGCGAACATTTTTGGGCCGCAAATTGATGTCAGAAAAAATGTAAAAAAAATGTAAAAAGTGATGAAAATCTAGGAGTGATGTTCTGTTTTTTTATGTTTTATTTGATTTTGCATTTGAGATGAAAAGAATGAAACTATACAATGAAATGAAGATTTGGATGAGGTTACCGTTGGATTTTAAAACTTATGAAAAACCATATGTGCAGAAAAGTTGATAAACACATGTTTTGTTTTTTTAATAGTATATGCCTAAATGTTTAGGTATTGTTAGAGATGGATTTAAATGAGGTTTGAGTTAAAGAGGACATAGAGCATAATGAGGCGTTGTGTTTTAAGGAGTAAATGATAGAAAACGTGGGCTGTTGTGAAGGAAATAAAAAAACAAAAAGGTGCAGAAGTTATAAAAATACAGTAGAGGGAGAACCTTAGATTTTGATGATTAAGTATGAACCTTGGATTTTTTGAATTGTTGTGAGTTGGTCAGCTAAAAGGATAGTATGAAAGTTGGTTTATGTAATGGATGTAGTAGATATGAAGTGTAAAAGTGAAAAAAAAAATAGAGAGTTTTCGATGGAGAAGATGAAGTCTGCATTTTAGAGAGAGGAAAGGTGTTGGTTTTGGCTATAACTTTTTCATTCGAACTCCAAATGACTTGAAACTTATAGTAATGGATTCCTAAGACATTTTTCCTTTTCTACATAAAAATGTAGAGCATTCTGAGTTAAATTAAAAGGGATTAATAGGATGAAAGTGTGGAAGTCTGCTGGAATGTTATGAATTGGAAAATTTTCATGAACATGCTTCGGTATTTTGATTATAAATTGACCTGTAGATTTCCAAATGAGTTGATTCTTAGTTCAGATTACATGAGAGACATAACTATGCAACTTTTGTGAATAAGTCTAATTTTAATTCTGTCTATAAAACTTTCAAAATTGGCATGAATATAAGTTTTAGTTTAGGCTGTGGCATTACTAGGGACAAAAATCATGTCCTGTGGTTATTGAATAAACTGTATTGATGTGGGCCGAATTAGGCTGAGTTGTCTTCACCAAAGTTGTAGCTTATTCTGTTAGCTTTAAATTGGTATAAAGGTTGTAATGTTTGGACATCTGAGCTGAAAGATATGAGATGTGCAAAGTGAGTTGTAGCTTAAGATGAAGCACTGTCAAGGACTGAAATTATTTCACGTGGTTATTGAATAAACTGTACTGATTTGGACCGAATTAGGCCGAGTTGTCTTCATCAAAGTTGTAGCTTATTCTTTTATCTTTAAATTGGTATAAAGTTTGTAATTTTTGGATATCTGAGCTGAGAGTTATGAGTTGTACAATTAGAGGGAATGATCATGTTGTAGCCAAAAATTCAAATGTGTACAGTCGATAAGATAAAATTTTTTAAGATTTAAAAAGTTCAACCGACATTAGAAAATTATAAAATTGATTAAAGATTAAATAAAAGTAAAGAATTTGAAATATAATTAAAAGATATTATCCTTATCTATCGAATACTTTGAAGTTAATAAAAAAAGAGATTATTAAATAAAAACTAATTGATTTATTTTAATTTATAAGAATGTATTAATTTACAAAAAATGATCGATTAATTAATAAATTGATTGGTTTTTAACAGTAAGAATTATTAAGGTAAATCGAACTAAAAAGTTGAAAACCAACTCAAAAAGTTGAACGATTCAAGATTTTTACGGTTGAACCGACCAAGCCGATTAAGTTTTTAAATCATTGGATAATAGAAATCTTAAAATCAAACGTAAAGAATTTTTTAATGCATAACTAAAACGTTATTTTAAATTGAAGGGTGAGATTGAAAAAAAAAAGAGAAGGATATCTTAAAGTTTCAAACAAAATGCGGTTATGGCTAAATGCCCAAATTTGGGCCAAACTTTTTTAGGTTTGATCAATTTAGGGCTAAATATTTTAACCTGCTCAATTAAGGTCCAAATGTTATCGAGTCTGCTCAATATTAGACTATTTTTGACATAAATTTAACAGTATCAAACAAGCGTTGTTAAGTTGATTTGGAGAGACTAGATAGATTTCAAATGCCATGTAAAAGATACACGTGGATTTTTATAAAAGAAAAAAATAAAATTATTTTTTATTTTTACTCAAAACCCTAAATCCCCAAATATTCACCCAGTTTCTCTCATAAACTTAGCAAAAGGGGTTCTCCAATATGGTGTCTTGTCTCTTACATGCATCATCACTACCGATCACTCTAATCTCTCTTGCTAATTCACTTTCCAGTTCTTTGGCATAAATGTTCACTTCACCAATTACCAAGATATGCATTTTCAACTAAAGCCCTCATCTTTGGTGGTTAGCCTTCTTTTTTGCTTATCTGCTTCACTTTTCTTTAATTTTCTTTTCTGCATGTTTATATAACATTGAGTTTTACTTGTAGATTCGTCTTACGAAAGATGTTTGACTACGAAGTTATTTCCATTTTTGATTCATAAGGTATTTGTTTTATACTTGTGATATATTTATTTTTTTTTCCTTTTTTGGTCCAGTCTGTTGTTTGGTATTTTCTTAATAGAATTGTATTGATTTTGAGTGATAGCTTGACGAAAATGCTCCTGAACTCCATGGCCGAGGGTTTGCTATTCCAAATAGTAAAGTTATTAAAACCCGTAAAAGTCAACGTGAGAACTTGAACTTCTGCTATTATTCCTACTCTTCTTGTTGACTCTCATTATGGATTCTTACAAAACTCAAAATGACCCTTAATGTAACAGAAGTTGTAAAACTAGGGAACTTATGTTAGACTATTGATGTTTTAGATTAAAATATGGCAAGAATCCTTACAATTGATGATCTTTTTGTTTGCCTTGATGTCTTTTATGATCCTTCTTTTGATAAACTGAATGGTTTCTTTTTTGGCTCATGCCTCATTTCAATTATAGGTGCCAATCACTTTATTAATAAGAATCGCATCACTACGTGGAACATTGCGGTTACACAGAATGGTTACATTGAATATACAAGATGATTCCATGGAAATTTGAACACAGAGAATGTCATTTACTGTTGTTGTTTACATAATAAAAATTTTGTAAGATGTAAACCTTAAAAACCACACCCTATTGTTTAGTATACTATATAACATTAATAATCAAAATCAATGTCAAGACTTGAAATTCACATTGTAAATAATGGTTGTAAGAATTGCTCAACTAGCAATGTTGTAGAGGTACTGGCTCATATATTACATTGGTAATGTATAGAGAAAGCCAAGACTATGGCTTGTCAAATTCTATTATGAGTTTATTTATCCTTCCACCTCGTGGAATTTCACTTTGTTGGTTAGTGTATGATCAAGAAACTTTTAGTTGCACTAATTCTCATAATACAAAAAATAAAACAAAAAAACTTATATGATCAAGTTGAGTGGCCTCTTCTATAAAATACATTAGTTCCTGCACCTCAGGAGTGACAATAAATCTTTTCTCAAGGCACAAGTACTACTTTTCTTTCAAACTCACCAAAACTTTATACAACTTCCAAGCCTCTCTTTACTTAAGTTTTCCTTAAATGATTAGTGTGGAATTATAAAATGTCATGAACATTGAATACTCGTCTGTAGAAAGACTTTTAACTATGAAAAGATGTTTATAACAAAAACTAATCCTTTTTAGAGGTCTACAATCATATATCTAGTGTGTTCAATGTATACAATAGCCAAAATGCTTTGGTTCTCCCAATATTAAAAGTATAGAATCAATACAACAACATGCTTTTTGCTTAACAACATGCTTTTCCCTTGACTTCCTATGCTTTTGGAACACACGTTTCATTAATATTCCTCAATTTTGGTGAAGCAAATCAAAATTGATCAATCAATGGACTTTAACTAACTCAATATCATGTACCAGCCAAGTGTTTGGTTGTATATTCTTCATGCTATCTCCTTCATTCTTGTAACTGCATCACCATTCATTGTATATGAACAAATGGACTGACCCCCATAAGAAAGAAATGAAGAGAAACTACATTTTCTGTATAATACATTTAGAGGTAATGAATATCGTACCCCATCAATGGTGGAATAAGAAGTTGTCTTTTTTCACCAACTGGAACACCTAAAAGTCATATAGGAAAACCAACACATGAATGACATCTTTCCCCTATAGTAACTAACATTAAGAATCATTAGAAAGAATAAGCAATAAGGACTGCCAAGGTTGATACCATCAATGCTAACATTCCATACATCTGAAACTTCATTCCATCCTGAACGAAAGAATGCACGTAAGTCAAATAAGGATCAAAGGAGAATATATATAAATATTCTCATATTTTCCAAATCACGATCTCACTCAACAGACGTTACCTAGGAGAAATTTTAAGAGAGTTCCATCAATATTTAAGTCAAAAACCTCTCCAATATTCAATTTTCCAATGTAACGAATGCTTACCTAAAAGCATATGGAAGTTAATTTAGCCATCAGACATTGGATGGAAATTATCAAGAAGAATTCTAAACATCGACGCTAATCAATACTTCAGCATAGACGTCAGCTTGATTAAAACCTAAGTTGGGCAAAAACAAGGAACTACGAAAAGCAACCATAAGGACAAAGACTTGCCTACATTCCTCTCTTACTCAGTTGTTTCACAACAACTTCAATTCTTCTACTTGGATCCTCCCTATTCTTTATGGATGGTTGAAAAAATGTCTACAAAATTAGCGAAGAGTTAAAAAATAAGTTGACAAGTAAATGTGAAAGCTATAAATAGCACCACACTGTTGACATCTTTAGGATACCATCCATATACACAAAATGCATGCATGAAATGACTAAAATCTTTAGTCAGAATTTTTGGGATTTATCTAGGAATTTGCTCCATTTGCTTATAAATACATTGATAAAATGAAGATTTAAAAGATAGATTTCTCATCTTTTGTTGTGTGATTATACAACATTTAAGAGAATTCCTTCTAGGAATTTTAGTAAATACTCTTATGTTGTATATTTATGAGATTATTATGTATACTTGGGGACTTAGGTTGAGAGTTAAACACCAACTTATTTGTATTCTCCATTTTTTGTTAGTAAAATTACTTCTCTTGTTTTTGCCCGTAGAAGTTGTTAGAAGTACAAGTTCATTAAAACTCTTTATTTTTGTCTAATTAGTTAAGTAATAAATAATGTAGAGATACTGTTGAGGTTTTTACGTTAGAGTAATGAAGGATTTCACGGTAGAGTAGTTGAGTCTAGTTTGTTTCAAATGCCTTTAATGTACTACCAATTTAAAGGAGTTCAGATCCTCTGTCCAGTTTTATGGTGTCTTATTCTGTTTCATGAATCTCAACTATTTATTTATGTGGGTCCCGTATAAATTAACGTGGGACTCACATAAATGAATGGCTTAGATTTATAGAACAGGATAAGACTCCATAAAACTAGACAGAGGATCTTGTCCTTATTTAAAGGCTCTCATCCTCAATTAGTAAAACAGAAGTTCATCAGTAGCATCAACAATCTTTACGTCTAATATCTTTACTTCTTTCCTTTGTTATTTTCTCCAATAGAAGTAGGCAAAATTACCAAACTACGTAAATCTATCTTGTAAATTTAATATACATTTTTTCTCATTCTCATCTTAAATTATTAAGACGAATAATATTGGTATTGAGATTTATATCTCATTCCCAACTTGCCTACATTCCTCTCTTACTAAGCTATTTCATAGCAACTTCAATCTTTCTACTTGAATCCTCCCTATTTTTAATGGACCCTTTATAGACACAGCCAAATCTACCCTCTCCAAGCATGAAACAACGGTTAAAATTCTTAGTGGCTAACTTGACCTCAGAAACAGTAAAAACTCTAAGATTGCTTTGTCTAGGTGATGTTATCAGAAACAATGGCCTCCCCATGGATTTTAAGCTAGCCCCTGAGACACTTTGAGAATTCAAATCGAATCCAGATTGCCCTACTTCACGATCACTGTGTTTAGAAGTTAAGGAATGAGCTGAGACTGTTGATTTCACGATTGTTGGCTCCTTCTTGTCTCCACAGTAGATTGAGAAACACTTCATGGAAGAAAAAAAAGGCTTTCCTTAATATAGTATGACCTCTACAGATCCAGAGACTGCAAATCAGAGCAACATTCGAGGAAACCAACAAAGATATTAAGAAAAAAAGGCAAAAAGTAACAATTTGTAGTCAATAAGACAGTGCAAATTACCTAAAGACATTCTCGATAAATTGTACATGTTACATGAAAGAATTTGTCAAGCGTCATGCAACTAGCATATGAATTAGTAAGCAAGAATTAGAAAATAACATATGAATCAAGACAAATTGACAGATGAATATATGAAATCTTTAGTCACCGGATTCAGTTACTTGACAAGCTTTAAGTTCCAAATTTTGCAACTTGACTCAATACCAAAGTAATCAATATGGTTAAGAGAAAGAAACACAGGAAGGCATCCAAAATTACAGGTTTAACCTCGTCTGCTTAATTCTTGTGTAATTTCTCTCAAAATGTATTCTTCATCAAAACCCACTTCTCAAATTTTCTTTTCTTTAGTTCAAAATCTAGAAACAAAAAACAAAGTGTACAAATTTTTCCACTATCGATAAAAGTTTCTTTCTTTCCACAAACTCTTGATCGCAATTCCGATTACTAATATTGCCACAACCATCTTAAGTAACTAAAAGGACGGTAAAATCATGGTTAGATTAGCAAGCTTACCTTCAATATTCTTTTTTGGATTTGCTTCATGTTGAAATTTGAGTAGGAGTTTGTTCCACATGGAAAGAATATATGACCTTAAGTATGCATATAAGCCTATTGAGTTACTAATTCTATTATCAATTAGTTTTAGGATGGAAACTTATTTGGATTTGTATGTGCTTAGTTTATTTGGGCCAAATCTTACAAAATTTAACACTTCATCATGCAATACTCTTACAATAAGACTTAGACAAAGTACAAAAAGACTAGGTATGGATGAGGATGAACACGAACGTCTGGACGAAGACGAAGACTGACATGTGGATAAAGTGTAACATCCCACCCTCAATTGGAAGGGTAAAATAGTAAATTTGACATAGGATGAGATGGATCAGAATGATTGAGGACTGTTCATGCATAATAGGATTAATACCTAGTATCAATAGTGCACATGAAATAACTGTACATGCATTCATGATAATTCCCGGTAATTGAGCCTAATGCAATTTTATTGGGTTTAACATGGTTATTGGGTTTGAAAAATTATCTAAGTGATTCATAGAGGGTTTTACATTTTACGATATTTTCAGAAATTTTTTTGAAATTTTTCGAAGAAAATTTTCGCACCGGAAAAAAATCGCCAAGTGGCGAACCGGTTAATTTTCTACTGTTATTTGGTACTAACCTATTGAATAAAACTTGTTAGGAACGAAAGTGGATTGATTTTTATTGTTTTGGATTAATTGATTAAAGCTTATTTAATGAAGTTTGACTTTTCTTCT
>JANZLX010012657.1:0-10817 GCA_025531955.1 Erythroxylum orinocense | reverse complement strand
TTCTTTCTTCATAAGCTTCTTTCTCTCTCTAGAAATCTCCATTTTTACCCAACCACAACTCATTCCTTAATCAAGCAAGAAGAAGATGATGAAAACTTACCTTATGGACCTTGATTCCTCTTCCTTCCACGATTTTTCTTCCCTTTCCTCTTGGCTTTCGACTTTTCTTCCTCCTTCTCTCCTCTTCTTCGTTTTCTTCTCCCTTCCACCAAGCTTCCACGACACTTCTCTTCTCCCTCTCTCATTTTGTCTTTTCTTTTTACTCTTGGCCTTCCTATAATGCCCTTTGCCAACTATGCCCTTGGTTGGTTTCTAACTCCTTCCATTCCCTTAAGCTAACTTAGTTACAAGCTAACTAACCCTAACACTTCATTCTATTTCCATTAAATTCTAATTTTCTAATCCATCCCTCAAAATCAAATTCAGGACCATTACTAACATAAAAAAATTAAACCAATTAAATAAACACAAACAACCAATTAAGCAATTTAGAAAGAAAACAAGGTCTAACATCGAGCCCCAGCTTGAGTGCGGCCTGTGACTCGACGGAAAGGCACAAAACGACGTCGTTTTGTCAAAAATTTTTAAAAAAGTATAAGGTTGAGCTAGGGCAGTACGTCCCACCCGTGGCCCGTTGAGCCACCATTGCTAGCCCGTCAGTCAACCTGGGCTACAGGTGGGCTGGACCTTGCCTGGCCCATTGTCATCCTTAAAAACATTAATGAATCAGGTTTTAGAAAAACACATACAAATGAATGCCTCCCCATCTTTTTTATTTTTAAAACCTCAACATCCACACGTCCTCCAATTGAATGCCTTTATGTGTTTTGTTTTGGAGCAATCTAGAAATCACATGTCCCCTTTTCTTAATTTATATGGAAAAGCTTAGATTTAGAAAAGCTTTTTTGAATTTATTGTGTTATATTTCCCCATATTTTAAGTATTTGTTTGTCTTCTAAGTAAATCAATTTCACTACTTTCAACTCAATAAGAAATAACTTCAGAAAAGATTAAATACATTGAAAATATCAATCTAGAGCCTCCATTATTTATACAATTGCAAAGTTCATTAATTTGTTAATTACTTAGTCGCTTATATTAAATTATAAATCATTTCAATTCACTTCTCAATCCTTCAAATTTTCAATTCTCAATATTCCACTTAATGTACGAAATGAACATACATTATAAGAAGATAAAACAATTAAAAAATTTTATACCTTTAAGAAAACAATATACTAAATTGAAACAACATAAGAGCATTTAAAAACTTGTTTAAAATGTTATATAGCCTTTTGACGTGAGATTAAACATCTTGTCATGATTACGCTCGATTACTCAACAAGGTCATTATCTGAAATGACTTCTGACACTACTTTTTAGGTTTCACCTTTTATTGGTTCAAAGCCAAATGGAATATTTCTTATATATATGTGGATTTTCTCATTATGATGATTGTATAATTGATTATTAGACTTAATATTACTAAAGTATCTCATATGGAAATTATTATATCTTGATGCTACTTATAACTTATTATAGCTAGGGTAATTTAGTCGATAGTACTTGGATATAATATAAACTATATAGAGATAGTTAAGTAAATTAATAAATGATTCATCACTCTATAATAATTAGGAAGACTATTACACTATTCTTGGTTTTTAGTAATTTAAGGAAATCTTTAATAAGAGTGAATTCAAATTTGAGATATTATTATTTATAAATAAATTATTTATTAATAAGAACAAATATGATTGGATTTAAAAGAGTATATACTAATTTCATATTTCATATTCAATTTAAATATTGGATGACGAAATGATTAAATTATACATCATAATTATGCATGAATATGTTAAGTCAAACACAATTTGACATTCTTACTATTTGGGTGGTTATGACATATTATTAAATGTCAATTTGGTTAATGATTATAAATTATTTAATTAGAGAATTAAAGGTCAGTTAAAAGAATTTTTTAGTTTGTTTAATTATAATTATAATTTATAGTCAATGTCAACACATTAGGAACATAACGGGTCACAAATAAAAAATAGTTTTGAAAATTAATTTAAACTTAATTGTGAAATTTAAGAGACTTCGGAGGTCAAATATAAGATATTTAACTTTATAAAAGTTAAATTATAATTATAATTAGAGTTAGATTTAGATTTAGATTTAATTAATTAGAATTTTTAATTTTTATTAAAAAAATCATACTGTCTTTTTCTTCTCAAAACGATTGAATTATTTTTCTCTACTACGAGAATACCATTAGTTGGTAGCTCTGTGACCAACTTAAGCTTAACAATGTGAGAGCCAAAAATTTACATAAATTCAAATCAAGTATGATTTAACTTTTTATTTATAATTTAAAATGTTAAAATTATTGATTTAAAAAATTCAATTGAAAAATTATAAATTTTAAATTTTCTCCAACAAAATCCACCGGTAGAAAACAATAAACAATGGGAAGCAGCCATTTCTCGACTTTCCTATCTTCTCTTTAGTGTTTTCTCAACTATATACGCAAATGATGAAGCGAGCCATTTCTCGACTTACTCCATTGAACGGGACAAAAGTCGGACCACAGTAGCAGATTACGTTTGTTGCAAGTTTTCTGGTCCCAAAAATGCATCTGTATAATACATTTTCATTAAAAAAATATTAAATTGTTAATAGATAGTTTATGAATATCCACTTTAAAATTCCATATTTTACATTTACCCATCAGATCAGACTTTTTTTTCCCAAAAAACAAGAAAACAATCCTTCTGGCTCATTTTTGAAATGAAACTTCTTTTAATAATAATGAAATCCTGATTGATTAATCTTTAGCATGTAAATCTCAAGCTTATCCTCAAGTTTACCTAACAAAGAGACTAACTCTCACTAGACCTTTAGTGATGGATCCATATAGAATTTCAGAAGCAGCGGGGAGAAAGTTTTGGCAGACTTCTTACCTAATTCGTTTCTTTAAACTTATGGTCTGAAATTAATGTATAATATACTTATCCGTAAGCAAAAAAAAAAAAGTCTAGTTCGTTTATCACTTTTTTTTAAAAAGAATTAATGAACCAAAAGGCATAATATAAAATAAGTATTACCAGTTTTCTAGCCTAATAACACTTACTTTTATTTTGGAAGCAGTTACTATCAGTACGTCGCAATCCCAATACAATCAATCAAAGTCATTCGCGACCCTTCTAAGAATTTAGAAGCAAATTCTTGTTGTATTATTGGAGTTTTGAAAAGAAGTACGAAGAGAAATGCCATAAAGAATTTGTCTGAAAAATCGTTTGTATGTGAGGACCACTTTGGTGATGTAGGACAATATTAATTCTTGCTTCTTTTCCATAGGATGATGGGCTGAGAGTCTTTCCCTTTTGGGCATCTGTTCAATTTTATAATTATATTGCGTTTCCTTTCCCACTTAGCTGTTCTTCAGGAAACTTCCTTAATTAGTGTTAGTGTCAGCTTTGTCGAGTTAAAGAAACAATAGGCAGGAAATTAGGCGTTAGGACGGTGGTTGACCACCCAATGATCAGGCTTTTCTTGTGTTACCCGACTGCCTTCTGTGGGGCTCACAAAACTCTATCTTATCATATATAATTATTACCATTTACCTTAAGGTACAATTAACAGTAACACATCTCAACAGATTTAAATGCTTGTTGGTTAATAACAATTGTCATTTATAAACGATACTCAAAAAGGAAGAATGTTAGAATTTAGTGAATCATGTGAACAAAGTCGTGTGTGTTGGTTGGTATGGTTTGCGGAGATTCTTAAAGAGGACTTAAAAACGTGGACGGCGGATACGCGGATCCATATGGGCGGTCAAGATTAAAGGACGACCCATGACCACCCCCACAATACTTAAAGACTCACCATCAACTTGCCGCTCTCTGACAATCTCAACCTCTTGTTACGTTCAGTCCCAAAAGTTAAATATGTTTGTGCTGTTGTCATGATTCGTTTCGGGGTTTTTGATAGGTTTTTTCTTATCAGCCTCTAGCATAAAGTATACATATTCACTGAGCGAGGATCACGCAAAAATCTCTCTCACTCAAATCTCAAATCAGAAGCTTGTCTATGCTGTCTTAATAATAAAATGTGTCCTAATCCCACCGTCCCAATAATTCTCTCTGTGTTTAGTTAGGAGTTTACTATTGACCTCATAATTATAAAATTGTTGTAATCGTATGTTGGACATCTTGGTCACAACTGTGATTAGGACACCTACTTTCTCTAAGATCAACTTGATCCATTCCAACTAGGATGCAGTTAGTTGGATCAAAATCAGGAGTGCCCATGGCCATATATATGAGTGGGATCAAAATCAGGAGTGCCCATGGCCATATATATGAGTGGGTCAGTCAATAATGTCAAGTTGGAGTAGTTTAATCACGTCCCAACCCAGAGGAATGTAAGTTAATTGTTGTATCTGTTTAATCATTTTCTATCGCTAATAAGAGAGAGACACGATGGTTTGATTAGTTTACCCACAAGCAACAATTAAACCAATGAAGTTGTTTTGAGTTAGCCAAGTGGATGAATCAAATATCAACTTGGAAATTGGAATTGTGACATTTAAGCAACTAATTGGAGGGGGTGTTGAATTTGAGAGCCTCTATCAATGCATATACTTGATGGGAATATTCGGTAAGATGTTCTCTTCTTTCCTTTTCTTGGTTTAGTACTCTCTCTCTCTCTAAGGAGATGAAAAAGGACAAAAAAGTGAGAAAGGGTTTAGTGATGCCTGTGGAGTTTAAACGGTAAGACTTGATATCATTGTAAAGGGAGGGCCAATATTTAGATGGGAAATATTCGCTGTGGGGTTACAAGGAAGAGATTAATTTGTATGAAATATAGTATTTATTACCTTTTATCTTAGAGTTTAAACCTTTATTTTTAAATTTGATCATCCATAAGTTGAATATTGCCTTTTCTACTGTAGTTAGAACTAACCGCAACTACAAAATTTACAGTGACGTTCAACATTTAAATCAAAATCAAAAAAGAATAAAAGGAGGCTACGGCATTGCTTGGCGAATATAATTAGCAACATTTGCATATACAAACAAAAGCAGCCTCCAGTGGAAGCCAGAAATGTGCAAACAAGTAGATCCAAATTTATACTACATCCCCAACCATAGGACGATGTAATTATATTTCCTTTGCAGCTATTTGAGAACAAATTAATTAAAAAATTGCAAAAATTGGTTAGAATTAAAGAAATGGATTATTTTTATTTACTAGAATCAATATTTGCATAAAATTGAAATTTGAGAATCAATGATGATTTTTTCATGCACCGCAAGATCTATAAGGTATGACGTTGTGAAAATAGATTAACGCGTATTTGATTAAAAATTAATAGTATTGACCAACATTAATCATATGTTTACTCCCCAAGAAAGAGTGGCCAAAAGCAGAAAAGACCGACTACATGGCAAAAGTGGTCCCTAGGTGACACTGAACCTTGCCCTGCGGAATAATAACATTTTATACTTGATTAGTTTTCATTAATTAACGCACATGCTAATGTGGGCCCCCGTCTCTTTTATCTTGTCATTTGTGCGTTGCCCCTGACTAATTAAAAACCTTTTTCTTTAATTATTCCTTTTTTCTCGAAAAGTACATATTTATTTTATTTTATCTTACCTTCTTAATCCTTATAAAACTTATACCGCTAACGCCAACAACCCATCCATATCTTCAATTACTTTTGCTTCTCTCAAAGCCTCGCCACCGTCTCCTTCTTAACGGCGCCGTTTCTAGGTCGGAGCTTCTCCATGATTTTTATCATCCCAATTCATTAGTACTATTATTATCATTATTGCTGCGATGGGTTTGCAGAACCAGCTAAACGACATATCGTCTGATTCGATTCCTTTGTTACTTGTCGCCTTAATCGCCAACTGTGTAGCCTATCTTCGCTCTCTCCTCTTCACTCTATCCCACTCCGTTAGATTTGTCCGATTCGGCCCGATCCAAGCGGTCGACGACGGTCTACTGAGTTCTATGGGTTCGGGTTTGGCCGGTATGATCGTTCTCGCCGAGCAGCTCAAACTGAACCGGATTTTGTCGTACAAGTATTGCTGCGTAGAAGGTGGGGGTGGTGAAGACAGGGGGGGATCGGATTGTGTGGTATGCTTGTGCACGCTAAGAGACGGGGAGCAGGTGAGGAGACTTGATTGCCGCCACGTGTTTCATAAGGATTGCTTTGATGGTTGGCTCGACAATCTTAATTTCAATTGCCCACTTTGCCGGTCGCCGCTGGTCTCTGATGAGAGCGTGGAATTCACGCACAGGCGCGTGGGTGAGGATTTGATGAGTTGGTTTGCCATCAGTTGATGCCTTAAGAGAGAGACGAAGATAATGGAAGCGCACCGCCTCAAGCTCTCTCTCTATATCTCTTCTTTTTTTTAATTTCCAGTTTTTTTTTTTTTTGGGTTAGAAGGGTAACTTAGTTTTGACCATCGGCCTTCTTTTTGAGTTTGTTGTTTTTTGTGTTTTTAATATTTTTTAGGAGCTCTTGAGGGTTCTTTTTTTTTTAATCCTTTTCGACCGTTGTAAATTATACGAGGGTTGTAGTGTTTGTGAATATAAGAGAGGCTACTCTTGTATAAAACTTTAGCTTGCTTTAAGAGAGTAGTTTGTGAAGTATTATTTGGTAAATTCCCTACCGTTGATGAGTAAAAATAATTCTAAGGTCGTTGTTTGAAGTTCCTCTGTGGTACAAGGATTTTGTCCAAATGAAAGGAATCACCTGCAAGTAAAACGTTTGCAAGTACTAAAATTGTCATCTTCTTTAGTTCCAATTGTGTGAAGTATTTTTCGGTAACCGTACAAATTATCATAACAAGTTTGTTCTTGCCTCGTTTAAATTGTTTAGCCGTGGATGACGCAAGCCATAGGATTAAGGATTCAAATTAAATCTGATTTTTTTAAAAAAAATTAAAATTGTAATTTCTTAATATTAAATTAAATTAAGTTGGATCCAAGCCTGTTTTCCAAACAGGTAAGGAAGAATCCGAATCCCTCCTTTCAACTCGAGAGAAAAAGTTAGCTCCTCCTTGTCACATATACACCGGTCGTCTAGTATTACAAACGTTCCAATAGATAACTTGCCCCTCAAGACCATGGGCCTGGAGTGGTCCAAGTCTACGAATAATTGCGTTAGTGGAACAGCTGAAATTGTTCAGAAGTAAGCATGGTCTGCAGATGGCTAGACAACCTAAGCCAATCGAAGTTGAAGATAGAATTGGTGCCTTCCGCGTCATCTCATAAACTATAAAGTTTCATGCGTCAACTATTTCTAACCCACGTGTACAAGAAGTCAGTTTGCCGTTGCCGTAAATCATCTTCACATTGTGATAATGACTAGACTAGTTTAAAACAAAAAGATAAGTATTGTTTATCTCAATTATATGAATCTTTAAAGATAACTTGGCAATTACGTGCAAGAATTATTATTTTTTGTTTGTTTGTTTGTTTATCCACATCCTATTGCCCAAGTTGCCATCTAAATTTGCTTAATTTTCATGTCTTCAACACAAATACAGCAATAGGAATTTTAGGCATATAAGAATATCTATTAAAAAACACTGGAGATATGGCGTGGCTTGAGAGATTCCGGCAAGAGGTAGCAAATGCCATTGTGACTGCTTCCTCTCTGCCACCGCTATTTCCTCTAGTGGCATATGAAAGATGCCTGTACCCTAGTTGCATTCGCCGCCTGTGGATGCTTCCTCTCTGCCACCGCTGCTTTGGTTGCACGATGAAGAGTTTTGTGGTTAGAAACAAGAATAATAATTAGACCATGGGTCAGTATAAAATGGATAAATGATTATCCCTCAATTGTTAAATCATTATTTTCTGAATATTAATAACATGTAAAAAATTAGTATTCATTATACTTCTTTCTTACGAAAAAATTAATTGATCTCATAAATCAAAATATGATTATATTTAAACAAATATGTGAATACTTATTAAAGAACATGTTCATTAAACTGACTTAAATATAAAATTTTTTCTTGAAACATTATATATATGTCTATAAAAATTTCTATCGTGATGATTTTTTAAGTGATCTTTTAACTTGAAAATTTTAAAATATCTCATATAAAAATTATTATATTTTGACACTACTTATAACATATCTTTGATAATAGTCGATCAATCGTTAATCATTAGACATAGCATAAGTTATATAAAGTTAATTGAGTTATCAATATAGGATTTATCACCCTAAAGTGATTAGATGAAAATATTTCATTGTTCTTGATTAGTATTGATTCGAAAAATCTTTGACGATGGTGAAATTATTATTTGAAAATATTTTTCAGATATCGTTAATAACATTAATTACTAATGGTGGAGAACTAACATGATTGAACTTTAATAGAGTAGATAATAATTTTATGTCTTATGTCTAATCAGAATATTATATAATGAAAGAATTGAATTATATTTTAAAAAATCATGTATAAAAAGATTAGTCAAAATCTCTTTGACATTTACAATATTTATGTGATGATAATGTGTTGTTAGATTTCAATATTGGTCTATGAATATAAATTATTTAATTAAAAATTAAAGATAAATTAAAGTAGTCTAATTTATTTAACGATAAATATGATTTAGAGTTATAGTTTAAATATATTGCCAACATATTTAAGAACTTAGTGGACAACATGTAAAGAATAGTTGGTGAGAGAAAAATGTAATTTAATCAAATTGGATTTGATTGTAGATTTTGAGAAACTTTGAAAGTAAAATATAAGATATTTAATAAATAAGAATTAATATATGATGTTAGATCTTATTTGGTCCCAATTATTATAATTAAAATTAATTATAAATAATTCTAATTAAAATTAAAATTCAAATTCAATTCATTGCATGTAGATACTATTAGATTTCAAATACATATATAATTACGATGGTAGCAATAGACCAATTTTAGAAATAGTTCAAGAGAAATTGCAAAAAATGATCAAGCTATAGGATTTTATGCTTTATTATATTTATGCATCAATTATGTTATAAAATTTAAAATGGTCATGACTTTTGAGAAATTAAATAAAAATTTTTGTATTTTTTTATTGCTATGGGATTAGATCATGCCCCGATTTTTAACAAAAATATCTAATTTGATAGTAACAAAAATCGTTGGTTGTATAATAAGTAAGATAAAATTTTAGTTGTTTCTACTATAAGATTTAAAAGATAGCATTGTCATTGACACTCCACTATAAATCTCAATTGTTTTTTTTTTTTGAAGGTTAAATCTCAATTGTTGTTGACCCAGTGTTATAAAAACCATATATATTAATAACCACGTAATTCCACGACAACATAAGACTCTACGATATGTGAATTCCGTCTCAAAACTCCCCCGTCTATATAAACAAACTTTACTTTTTAGTGTAAATTATTGTTTTACCAAGACTTCAATAGTTTTATCTATTAAAGTATATTTCAACCTATGATCGATCCAGATAGTAAAGGCATAAGGAAAGAAAACAATGTATGTTTGTCTGCAATAAACCTAACATAAAATTTATATGAAAATTCCATAAGAGACCATGCTATTAATTTTAATTTATAACATGCAAGAAGATGAATTAAGAGTTAAAATGTGTTGAAGGTTTATTTTGATACCCGAGGCTTAACTTGACTTGGTCCGACCCAAATTTTTTAAAATTAAAATGTAAAAAATGACATTGTTTGCCTTATAAGGGCTGAGGCTCAAGTAGGACAAGCTGAGCCTGAACCTCGTTCAAGGCTCGATTTGTTTTGAAAACTAGGCCTGAGGCCCATTTGCCATCTCTATTATATATACGTCTAACATATCATCCTTATCTTCGTCACCATTAATTTATAACTATGTAGTTGTTTAATGGGCCAACATTCAGCCCCATGAAGCATGGCCGACCTAATTACTAAACAAAAAAGTTTACCTTTAAACTTGAGTGGTATCTTCTTATCACGTAAAACTTATTTTTTTTTTCATTTAAGTCATCTTGATATGATTTGATGAAATATATCTTCATAAATTCATTACTCTTGATGATAGATCTTAAATAATTAAGACACTCATTTTGCAGTATAATTTCGGAACCAATCATTACCTCCACATTGTTAGCAACCCTATACCCCGAAAAGTTATATTCCACATACTTTATCTTAGTTCTACTCAATCTAAAGCCTTTCGACGCTAACATATTCCTCCATACGAGGACCATGAGTAGAATATTACTTGTTTGTCCATTGATTTTCTCATTATGTTAGTTATAATCTTGATTTGTAGACTTCAAATTACTACCATATTTTATATATAATTACTATGTTTTAATCTTGTATTATTTCGCGTAACTCAATCGGTAATGTTTGGATAAATTTTGAATAATAAGAAGATAATTAAGTAAGTTAATAAAAGATTTGTCTCTCTAAAATGATTAGATATAATGTTCTTGTAACATCCCGCCCTCCTAATAAGGGTTATAATCGGAAAACTAAGGTGCATATGAGCTAAAAGGTTTGGTTTCAATGAATTTATAGGAAATGAATTGTAATCCTTGTGATTGGGAAAATTGGGAGTGTGGCTGATGATTAATTGAAGGTTGAAAAGTTGGAAAATGTTTTGAAGAATGTTGGTTTAGCTTGTGTCCATCAAACGGACACGAATGTCCACTTAACGGACAGGCTCGGGTGACAGAACATCCTAGAAGGAAGGTATGTCCGCTGAACGGACACGTGAGTCCGTTTAACGGACAGATACGGGTGAAATAGTATACCTT
>JANZLX010012572.1:0-10821 GCA_025531955.1 Erythroxylum orinocense | reverse complement strand
TAACCTTGTTGATTGATGGAGAATCAAAACGCCATTTGGAGATGATTGATTCTGCATTTCTTATGCTCTCTTCCACCGTAGATAAAGAAAATGATTCGACAGGAGAGGTAATATGAACAGAAGATCTCTGAAATGAAGACTGAGTAGACATAGTTTTGGAAGATGACAGGGAGAGATTTGACATTCCTCTTCTTCCCATCAGGGTATTATCAATATTTGAAGATTGAGGCATTGATATTTCAGGTATGCAGAAGGAAAATTTCAGATTGTAAGCTCAAAGATAAGCTCCTAAGTCTTCTGTTTGATACTTAAACAGCTTAAACTTATGGTCCTTAATGGGGTTTAAGGAGGGTTTATATAGAGGAAGGAACCGCAAATTTTCTTGTAACACCGAGAAGCATTTGACTCCAAGGATCGTTGACTGACTTGAGATTACATTCTTAGCTTTCGTGAAGAAGACGACCGTTAACACAAGTACCACAGATTTTGTACTTCAGTTAATTTAGTAATCAACTTTTTTCATGACACAGAACTGCTCTGATCTTAATTAGAATTAGTTAATTCCAAGTTTTAAATCACAGATTGCAGATTACACTTTCATGAACAATTTGGGTGTCGTAGTAATGATAAATTATACACAACAATATAGTCATAATTGTGTAATTGCGGATCACAATTTAAATTAATGTTATTATTATCGATTGAAAAAGACATCCAACTTTTCGATTAAGCTTTTAACTTTCCAATTATATTTGTTTTAATAATTCTTATTCGATTTATTAATTAATAAGACAATTTTTATTAATTAATATATTTTTATAAACTAAAATTAATTAATTAATTATTATTAACAATCTCTTTTATTAATTAAACTTTAAAGTTTTTAATAGGCAAGGACAATTTCTTTCCTCGTAACCTACAACTCAGCGGAACTTCAAGTGGGTATTGATGATGATGATAAAGGACAATCTCTTTTAATTATATTTTAAATTAGTCGGTTTATGATATTGTAATACCAATTGAACCTTTTAAACTTTAAATTTCTTGTCTTGCAAGTTTAACTTTCGATCCGACTTTTAAAACATCAACTAAAACTATATGTTATGGATAACCTAATGTTTTTTTTATAAAAAGTTATTTGATCAATGAAATTCATTAAAATTTCACAAAATTTTAAATGAAAATGTTTAGCAACTACGTTTGAATTAGTGAGAAAACAATAACAATTTACTTACAATGCATAACAATAAGAAAGTTAGGCCACATATAAGCTTAAATAAGGTTCCACCCTAAAATCAATTGGTAATTGGTTGAGTAGTCCACTAGGCTTATATATTAGTCTTCTTTTCTCTCCTTCTCTAAAGTGGGATAAACTCTGACTTTATGTTTCAATACACCCCCCTCACATGTGAGTCTAACACATGACATAATTTATCATTTTGAGTTGTTAACAACTAATATAAGAATAACTTGCTCTGATATCATGAAGAAGAAGATAAAAGGAGGTAGAAACTCTCTTGTATTTTATTTGCTTGTAATGTTCCTTTTATACATGTAAGTGTAGCCCTAATGAGATATGTATGGAAACAAGCTAATGGCCTACAATCACGTAAGTATTATACACTGGTTAGGAGACAAGTCAAGAAACTAAGTTTTGTGAAACTTCCATGAAAATTAACTCAGTCATCAATTGACTATAAACTTAATAATATATTGACGTCAATTATATTAATAAAAATGTTATATAAATTATATGATTAAAAGGTAAGAAAAAGTCAAATTTTTTACGTGGCTATAATAATTAAAATTCATTTCATTAGTGTTTTGATTAAAGATGAGCTTTAGAATAACTGGTAACGTTGTTCTTTTGTAACTAAAATGTCACAAATTTGAGTCACGGAAGTAACTTTTTTCTAAACGCTTCTAGCAAGAAATTTATCGAAGAGTTGGCAATGGGCTAGCCGAAAATTCAAATTTATCTGTCTAAAATTTATGAAAATTTTTCCTTTTATGATTACATTGTATTGTTGTTGTAGTACTCTAAGTATTTTGGAATGTTGTCTGTTTACTAAAGACCGGAATGATTCCTAAACCAATTTAGCTGTTAGAGAAAAACACTGATGACCAAAGCACAACCATAACTGGTTCTAACCCTTTTTTAAATCTTTTTTCCGTTCTCGCTATGTTCATCACATTCCATGACTTAAATGTGCTATATGAACCACTATTTGACTTGTACCACTACATTCACTGGAATCTTTAAAAACTGAACGGTTTCAGACTGGTTTTAAAGTAAACATTTTGAATTGGTTAATTTTTTGATTTAATTTTTAACTTTTTATTTGATTTTTAGTATAATAATTTTTATTGTTAAAAATCGATCAATTTATTAATTAATCAGTTAATTTTTATAAACTAATTATTTTTATAACTCAAAATAAACTGGTTATTTTTTATTTAATAGTCTCTTTTTTCAATTAAACTTTAAATTTTTCGATAGGTAATAATATTCTTCTTTAATTATTTTTTAAATTCTTTTAAACATTAAACCTCTTGTCTTATTGGTTTAACTTTCGATTTAGTTTTTAAGAAATTGGTTTATATTCACAAAAAAAAGTGATTGATAATGAGTTTTCTACAAATCCATTTCGAAATTTCGTAGAATCTTCAAGTCATGCATGAGAAATTAAGAAAAGTCAGTCTTGAAGCTATTTTTAATGGATGCTTATATTTTGGGTTTTTTTGCTTTGTTCTTTGTTAATGTCAAGAACGTAAGGACTTGGATTGACTTCTTAAACGTCATAACATATTACTCACATGGTAGTGGCATAGACTTACGTTATATAATGATTTCCTGCTATGGATAAACAAAAATAAGATCTTTTATGTATTATTTTACATAATTTTGAAGCAACCGGTAATTTACTCTTTTCCGGTCAAAAGGTCGTAAGTTTGAATTACGAAAATAATCCTTTTATAAAATACAAAAGAAAGCTACGTATAATTGATGACGTCATTTATCTATAAACTATTTAAAGAACAGGAAGATAAGGAAGAGAGGATGTGTTAATTTTATGCAGCCACAAAAATTTCCAAGGATGGAAAAAATATTCAGGTTCATGCATGAGAAATTAAGGGAAGTAAGCAAGTCTTGACAGCCACAAAATGTTACTCACATGTGTTATTTAACATAGACATTCGATTTTGGCTTCAGTTGTTTTCTTAGGTTAGTTATAGTGATTTGAGATTTCTTATCTTTGCCTACTTATTTTCCAAAGAGAAAAAGGTTTTTTAAGATAAATATATGGATTTTAAGTAAATTTAGAACCAAAATTTTAATAAAATGCATGAAAATAATATTACAGCGCGATTTAAAATTACGATATTTTTAAATTAATTTTTAGTAATTATTATATCTTATCTCTCTACTAGTTAGGAATAAGACTGCGTATTATTGAATCTCTTCAGATCTTATATTTTAGCCGGATTTATATTGGGTGTTGTTATTGTTGTTATTGTATTGTACCTTATCTTCAAAGTTTATTCTTTTATTATTTGTACCAGGTACTCCGCACTAGACAAACCTTGTACGATAGACTCGATCGACAGAGCGTAGGTAGGGGGAATCTAATACAGGACCTTTTAATCCCATGTCCGACCAATCTACCAACTAGACCACCCTATGGCCTAAATTATTCACTTGTTAAATCAAAAATAACAACTAAAATCTTACGATTAATTTTTTTAAAAAAGGCATAGTTTAAATTGTAGGTTTCAATTTACGAAACATTAACTCATTTATGTTATTTCTACAATTCACTAAAATTCAATTTATCGCTAACTTCATAGAACAAGCTATTATGAACATGGAAGCAACGCCAGGGCAGGATTATGACTTGGAAAATAGAAGGATGCCCTACATGGAGCGCAGGAATATTTGAACATAGCAAAATCTTCTCTAACGACTTCTGACTTTTAATTTAACATTTTCAGGCATGCGTTTTTAGATAATAGACTTCTCTATCTATGAAAACTTAGGTTTTAAGTGAATTTTCTTCATGTCATCGAATGAAACTTATGCATAATCGTATGGAAAATTTGGTAATCTAGAAGTAATGCTTATAACACTAAGTGTTGAATTTGATTTGTAATTGCAAGTGTTAGGGTTTATAATACATTGTTTGCATTGCAAACTACTTGTGTTAATGAATATCTACTTATTACATATATAAAAGTAGTAGTGTTGTCCCAAAAGATAGTTTAATTGATATAGCAAATCTTAGTTTTTGAATTCAAGAGATTTCAATTTTTAGTTTGGGTTGTAATTTATTTATAATTTTAAAATATACTATTAATTAGGCTTGAAAATATGTATAAATTTTAATAAAATCGAATTTGATTTTTAATTTTAGATTTTAACTATTTAAAATTTTATCTAAAACTTTTTTTTTTGGAAAAGCATATTATATGTAATTGATAATTTTCTTAATATACAGTTTTCCGAAGGTGCAAGTTGTAACATGATCACTATGAAAAGTATTAAAGTCAAAATATACATTTGACTATAAAATCAATACAAAATATGTATTTCAAAGCAATATATATATATATGGTACTTGGTTGGTTCGGTCATGCTGGACCCAGGCTCAGATGTAGAACCGCATGAAGGTCGATCGGCCCATTTACAAACAACGACCTAAACTTAGCTGGAATTATATATATATATATATATTTGGTTGGGTCGGTCATGCTGAGCCCAGGCTTAGATGTAGAACCACATGAAGGCCGATCGGCCCATTTACAAACAACGACTTAAACCTAGCTGAAATTTCTGATATAAGGTATTATCTCACCGTGAAACAGGTACGAGATTATAACCCTGATTTTTTCCTGTTCTCAACCACCAAAACTCCCACCAAAGATTAACTTGAGCGTCGGAGGGACCTGCCGGCAATCAACCCCCAGCATGTCTTTTGTTGTTTTGCAGGTATTCTTTAGCTAAAGTCAGTCATAATCATGGATCCAGATAACAGTGTCCAGTCTCATCAAAATCAGACAGAACCAGTACTGAGTCAACCATTGACACTGACCAGACTCTTTGTAGCATTACTAATGTCTACGTAAGAAACACGACATCACAGATTCCAAATATGATGCTGGTGACTGTTAGACTTATAATAAGATAATACAGAATCCATCTAATAACTAAATATCAAAAGGAGATAACCTGGGAAGGTTGATCGAAAGAGAAAGGGGGATAAAGAGATTTTCTCTGAAACTTCCATGCATGCTCCTTTCAATCACAACCATCGTCTTCAAAAGTTACGACAATTAGATATGATCCCGATTTGACCAGATCATTGGACCACCACTACTCATCAAAAGATTAGTTAGCTACCCAACATTGATAATAAAAAGAATGATAAAAATTTTAGAAAAAAAATCTTTGAATTTTAAAAATTTCATAATTTTTTAGTTTTAATTTTTTTAAACTTCTATTGAAAAATAATGATGAAATATGTGCTGTCAATATCGTAATTAAGCAACTCTTTTCTTCGAATAATGCATAAATATATTTTTAACACCTAATTATATTAGAAAATTATTTAAATTTAAATTAACAAAATGCACTAGAGTACTCACGTATCCCATAAATCTGAAAATTTACTTATAGACGTTATCATCTTTATAAGATTCAATTCCAAGTTATTGCAAAGTAAAGAAAAACAAAAGGATCAATTTAAATTTAAGAACTAAGTTGAATTATTATATAAAAAATATTTGATTAGTATAAGTATGATATTTACGTCACACGTATTTAATCAAATTCTAAGATAATGAATTTTTTTTTATTTTTTAAATATAAGAGTATTTCAAAAGAATATGATAAGCTTACCATCTGTTAGAAGTCCTGATAAGTCACATATGACCTTAAGTTGATCAGAAGATTGGGGTTCAAATCATGACAGCTGTTAGGACTAAAGGGTTGTCTGTATATATTTCAATTCAACTTTAGAGTTGGTCAAATCGATGCCCTCTAGAATATGAACATAATGAATTTCTTGGTGTTGGTGGGATAGGTTTTGTCAATTATTAGATAAAACGATTTAGTAATATGAGTGGTGTATATTAAGTAGACGAGATCTGAACCAGTTGAGTTGCATTAGCAAATCAATGAAGGGGAAGTTCTGTCGCACATAAAACATTTGACTTTTATCACTTTGTCTCATAGATTTACCATATTTGTAATTCTTCTACAATGATCATCTAATCTTCTTAACCAAGTGTTTCAACTTTAAATTTTTTTAATCAAATCATGTAACGATTACTAATTTTTCTAATCTAATCGTTTCTCGTCAATTCTTTTAATACAAGGGTTTGTGTGACAAAACTAAATTAGTTTTAAAATAATTTAAAATCAAATAATTCGATTTTACAAATTAATGAAATCTAAATAAGATTTATATTAAGAAGAGAGTCTAAATATGATTATTTCACTTTCTCTATTAATCCCTTTATTTTCTTTTTATTAGTATTTTATACTTTAGTATCGAAAAAACTCAAACCAACTAAACTCGAATTCAAGATTTTATCTTAAGAAATGAATCTTAGAAAGGCCTGTTAAATTTGTAATGGGCCTACGGGCTCACACGAAAAGGAAAGTTAGACCACACATAAGTCCAGGTGATGTTCCATTTTAAAACCAATTGACAATAGGTGGAGTAGCCCACTAAGTTTATATGTTAGTCTTCTTTTCCCTTTTTCTCTAATATGGGACATTCATATGTAGGTATTCTCAATACTCCCTCTTACATGTGAGTCTCTTTTTACTTGGGCAATTTGGAGAGATACGTAGACGATCCTCATCTGAACTTTTGATTGAGGTCAAGTAGGCCCCCTCCTAGGGCAAGCAATACTGCTGGATCATTTGCTCCATGCAAACTTCAATTCCTTCTCCAGGGGCTTAAATAATGGACCCCCTTCTAGGGCAAATAGTAAGCCAAGATCTTCTTTTGCTCTAATACCATGTTAAATTTGTAATGGGCCTACAGGCCCACACGAAAAGGAAAGTTAGACCACACACAAGCTCAAGTAAGGTTTTATTCTAAAACCAATTAGTAATAGGTGGAGTAGCCCGCTAGACTTATATGTTAGTCTTATTTCCCTTCTTTCTCCAATGTGGGACACTCACATGTGGGTATTCTTAACACTTTCTTCACACCAATCCGCAAACTTTATTAGGTTTATATCAATGTTTTGAAACCCAGATCGACCATCGAACCAAAGGCCTTACTGATCACTGGTTTGACCGGTTCAACCACCGGTCGAATCGGTGTGACGTCATAATTATGCAATAATTATATTTAATTATATATAAAATTAATAATATTAAAAAATACAAAAAATAATAAAAAAAGAAAATTATTGAACCAGTTGGACCGGTCAATTGACCGATTCTCACTGGTTCAATTGAGAATCAATTTTTAGGGGTGAACCGGATCGGATAGCAGACCGGTCACTGATCGAATCGGTCAGACCGGCCGGTCTAGTCTGGTTTTTAAAATAGTGGTTTATATATAAAACATAGCTTGTTATAAAATTAACTAAAATAGGCCCACCATATATGTTTTTAAAAGAAAGACATCAAAAACAACGTTGTTTTCTATAAAATAACGTCATTTTTAAAATAACGGTCGAGTTACGAGCCAGGCTAGGCCCTTTTTGACATCCTTATTTCCAGTCAGCAATAATAAGGTGGTACTACTAATCTTTGCTTTGGAGAGTTCAAAGTGTTAAAATTCAACACCAGCTGTTCAAATTTCTATTTTGCTGTTTAGTTCTTTATTTTTTATTTTTAATTTTTCTGTCATTGCTGGATGGTTATTTCTGAGTTTTAGCTTTCAGCATGTGTTTTGTTATCCCTATTTTATGGAATGATTGTTGCTGAATTTTAGGTCAGTTACCGTGATAGGGGTAGTGGGTCATTATCCTTGTTTTTTTGTTAGTTTTTAGCAGATGTGAGCCTTTTTATAAGGCATTTAGTTTTAGAAAATACGTATGTCTTTCTCTTTGTTCAACATTCTAGTATCAGAGCCAGCCTCCTGTGTCAGTTTCGAAAATGCAAGATGAGTGATCTTCAGGTTGTCGGTGGCGTGAAGAACTGAACAATCAGAACCACAACTCCTGGTCTACTTGTATGATGTCCTACATGCAAGGCTAGGATTTGTGGGAGGTTGTAAATGGCAGCGAAGTTACACCACCGGAAGCAGATGATGCAATCGGTGTGTTGTGGAAGTGGAAGATAAAAGTGGGCAAGGCCATGTTTGCATTAAAGACAAAGGTTGAAGAAGATGTGTTGGAGCATATTCGGGATGCCAATACTCCCAAAGACGTTTGGGATACGTTCGCCAAACTATTCTCCAAGAAGAATGACATGAGGCTTCAGCTTCTTAAGAGCGAGTTGTTGTCGGTATTGCAAGGCGACTCGACAGTCACTTAGCACTTTCACAAGGTGAAGTCGTTATGCCGAGAGATTTTTGAGTTGGATCCCGAAGCTCTAATCGATGAAACCAGGGTGAAGAGAATAATCATCCATGGTTTGAGACCCGAATTCAGAGGCTTTGTCGTTGCAGTACAGGGGTGGCAAACTGAGCCATCACTTGTTGAATTCGAGAATCTGATTGCTGGTCAAGAGGCATTAGCAAAGCAGGTGGAACTCTAAGCAGCAAGTTGTCGCTGGATCTAAAAGGAAGGAGGATAAGGAGGAAAGTCATCAAAGTGAAGGGAGCGGTCGTTCCGAGGGAGCTTCGAAGAACCATGGCAGCTGTAAAAGGTTTGAAGGGAAGTGCTATAATTGTGACAAGAAAGGTCACATGGCAAAAGATTGCTGGTCAAAGAAGAGGTTTGTTGAGAGTAATGTTACTACTTCTAACAGTGAAGAGGAGTGGGATGTCGAGGCTCTGTTAGCTATAGATGAGGTGTTGGATCCCGTTTCCAAAACCCAACTACTGAATCCAAAACCCTCATACTTATACACGAGTCCTTACACCGAAGAAAACAAACTCGAAAGAACGGATTGTCTTATAGGATTCGCAAAGGACCGACACAGAAGCGGAAGCAAAACGAAACTAACGTTTCGAAACAATGAAACAAATACTGACATCTGAGAGTTCAAATCTTAGGAAACAAAACGTTGCGTTGGAAACCTTAAACTCCAACTATCCGAAATCCGGTCTGAATTTTTTTTTCTTTCTTTTCTTCTCATAAATTTCTATTCTCTTTCTCTTTAATCCATCTCATTCAAATCAAAATCAATCCATGCAATTTCCTTTTTCACTTCATTCATCTTAATCATTTCTTATACATTCATATCAATCCTCAAACTCATTTCTTTAAACTCATTTTACCGACATTTCGGCAGCATAACGGTTGTATTTTGACAGCTCAAAAATTAAAATCAAAAGAAACGCACTTCTAATACATATCCCAATCACAAAGCAACATCGGACCTCCCGTCCGGAATCCAAACACTAGCAACAACACAATCTTAATTCTAAACACTTCATAAATTCAATCCATAATACCTATTTCAATCCGATCGCAAGCCATTCATATACATTTACTGGCCACGAGCAATTCCATTCATATACATCTCAATTCATATATAACTCCATAATTTACTTACACATATCATAAATGTAACATCCCGGCCCCGCTGAGCTAGAACCGAGCAATGGACTAATTTTGTATGGCCGATCGGTAGAACCGATCGACTACACTGTTGTATTGAAATGTCATTGTAGAACCGAGCGACTAAATGAGTTAACTGAAATAAGAACTTTAGTGTTTGTGGTTTAATATTGGAGAAATGTGACACTGATGATGAGTACTGACCAGTCAGAAGGGCATAACACTAGGCCGAGTGAGTGTAGGCCGAACGGGTACTGGCCGATCGATCTTGCAAGTCCTGATCGGTCGAGCATATTGTATGGGCAGTAGTATTTGACCACTTGTGATGATTGTAAATAGGTATGAACAATTGGAGACGTTTTACTGTACAAACACACTGAATATCACTGGAGCCGATCGATGAAATTTGGGAGACATGTTAGGAACAAACACACTGAACTGGAGGATAATCCTTGCACTGAGTGGGTATCGCTCGGGCCATAGTTCCGAGGATACCACAGACTGCTCGGACCGCTCGGGCCATAGTCCCGGGGATCCCAACTGGTTGGTAGTGCCGCGGGTTCCAAAGTGGCTCGGACACTACTCTCCAGGGATACTGAACACTGACTATTGGACTGCTCGGTGTATCTTGTGTTTAAATTGTGTGTTCTGTTAAAAAGTTTTGATGGCCAAAGCTAAATGAAAGAAAAATGTAACATGAGGTGATATTGATCGGAAGTGATGAAATAATGGATGACCTATTGAGTCTGTTAATTGTGGCCATTTGATCCGAGCATATACAATGGTGATGAATTATGGGAGTTGGACAAGACTAGGAAGACATAAGACCTCTACTGTATTGATCGAACGGATGTAAATTTCGAGGATGAAATTTATTTAAGGGGGGAGAATTGTAACATCCCGGCCCCGCTGAGCTAGAACCGAGCAATGGACTGATTTTGTATGGCCGATCGGTAGAACCGATCGACTAGACTGTGGAATGGGGTTAGTGAGGCCGAGCGATGGTGAGGCTGAGCGGTTGCGCTGGCCGAGCGATCACATTGACTGGGTGATAGCGTTACCGAGCGATCGTAGTGGTCGAGCGATCGCACTGCCTAGCGTTTGCGCTGAAGAGCTGCCGTAGTGTGCTAG
>JANZLX010012562.1:0-10822 GCA_025531955.1 Erythroxylum orinocense | reverse complement strand
ACATTAAAATGCTAAATAAAGATGGTCTTTATTATGGTTTATCATCATTAAATGAAGTTATGAACTTACCATTAAATGGTTTAAACATTATCTTTTAATGTTATCATATAACCTATTAGCATTCATTGGATTATAAAAGAAAGATGTGCATTGGATGGATTATCTTCCTTCTTTCGTCTTCAAAAACCAAAATTGGTAGGTCAAATTTAGGTTAATAGTCTTTTCATATAGCCATCTTAAAGACAAATGAGAAGAGTCTCATTTATTGGCTACATTATGATTGATTAAAGAAAGAAGTGATGCATTGGATGCTATTCTCTTCTTCCTTTCCAAGCATAACCCAAATTGAGTATGTAAGAATGTGTTCTTGCATGGTTTAACTCTCTCTCCCCCTTTCATGCATGAGTGAGCGGAAATTTGCAGGGGAAGAGTCTCATTTTTGGTTCATTTTTACTAAGAAAAATCTCCTCCAAATATTTCTTCTCCTTTCCCACCGAAGGATTTTATTAACTAAGTTATCCTATAAGAACTAGCGGTAAATCAAATTGGTTGAGGATACAATAACAAGGAGAGGATAGATTAAAAAAGGAAAGGATTCAAAAGCAAAGGCTTTGGATACAAAAAGAAGGAGAGGATAGTGCAGTGAGGTATTAAAGTTGTAGCGAAGGAGTCGGTAATAATCTTCATCTTGTTTATGTTTATTATTATTCTTATACTGTATCATGTATAGATTTGCATGATGATTTGGATATATTGCTTCCGCTGCAAATAAGATTTGTAAAAAATTTTGAAATTGAACGGTTCTCTAAATATGGCATGCTTTCTTTTTCAGATCCAACAACCTCTCTAACTAGTCAGTCCCTAATATCACCATAAAATCCCAAAGATCGAGGGGAATAAGATCTGCCTCTAATACAACATCGCCTATCTTTATCTCACAAGCTGTATGTACTTCATCACAGGCCACTTACTCTCCAAGAGGAGTGGTTTTCATGTGAGAGGGATCTAATGGCTTCAAAGGATGACAAATATCCTCTGGCTCAGGTCGCAAAGGTCCATCTTGGCGATGACTTCCGCTTCCTTATCCAACCATGCTATCCCTATAAATTAAAGAAAAGACATTGCTTAATAAAAGAGATCAGGCTAAGCTTAGCTTATCTGATACCCCAACATCCCAAGTAGTGTCGATAAGTACTTTGATCGAGGTCGAAATCATATGACCGTTAAGGATGCTAACTTAACGATCCGAGACTTAACTTCCCGACTAAAGACTTTCGACACCTAAACTTATCTCCTAAGGCTCATGAACTTTTCAAAAATGGAAATAGCACTTTTGAAGATGCAAAACTTTAGGTCTGGTATCGATTTAATTATCACGATCTGCCACCACATCGAGCCCATAACAACCGTTGCATAACCGGGTTAAGGACACTCACAGTATCCTTAATCTAACTATGCAAGGCTAACTGAAAATGTATTCCCTTTTTTTTCTTTTGAAAAATTTGGGCAGCACAATGACTTTGATTTAAAATTCCAAAACCTAAGAACATTTTTAAAAACACTTCTATATTCACATCCAACCATAACTTCAAGACTTTAATGTCCAATCAAGGCAATCTCAACAACAGTATCAAAAGATTCATACATAAAGTCATTTATAAAACACAAGGCAATCAAAAGTAAATAAAATTACAAATTAGGAAACTACCCAAGTGCGGTAATACCCCGAAAATGAAAAAAAACCACACGATGCACTAAGAGTTTCAAACTCACTAAATTAACTTGCATGGTTAGGAAGTGGAGGGGGTGAGTACACTAGGTAGTCAGTGAGCAGGAAAAACATATATCACAAATAGAATTCGATCCATACCAAGATGGTGTAGATAATCTATAAAGTGAATATATATCACATAAAAAAATATTGGCCCAACCTATGACTTAACTTATCCTGGTTAGGAACCATATGGGCCGAGCTTATTAACTCACTCATCCGATGAAAATAGGTCCCATTTCTAATACACAAAAGCATAAAAACATCATATGTACCAATCAAATCTTGATAAGAAAACTAATATCAGGATAAGCCAAAAAAAGTCGTGTGTGACACCACTAGTAGGCCAAACTAATGTGCTCACCCATTGATACTTGTTGTTAGCTTGACTTTTATCCTTGCTGAGTTCAAAATATAGTCGACAAGAGCATCATGACCCTAGATGATGACCTCATCAATGTCCAGACCCTAGTTATGGAATCACCTGTAAGTCTTGTAGAAAGGTGTCGATATGGCGACTCGACTTTAATGTACCAACGTCAAGGGTACGGGGGCTCGCTTAATCAGTAATCAGTTATGTTTAGCACGCAATTGGCCAATCCTCTCTTCACCAATCACAAAAAAATCATATAAACCTCTATGGCATTAGAACACAATTAATTCAACTGCCATGGCCATATCCATTCAATCGACTCATTTTATACACTTAAAAGCTTACATGTCATAAATCTCCAAGATTTCGCGTACCGATGAACTTTAAGTTCATATAAGGGCATACAACATATTATATCATTGGCATACATACCAAAAGGATTCAAATACATATTTGAATTCACAAACAACCATGTATATATCAATATACAGTGGTATCTCCAAAAACAGAACAATATAAAAGGGCTTAAAAATTTTGGCGTTACAAGTCCTCCCCTCCTCAAAAGAGTTTCGTCCTCAAAACTCCTATGTTAAGGACACAAATAAATGGGGATACTGACGTCTCATATTATCCTCAAGCTCCCATGTAATCTCCTTGACCTTGTCGCTCCTCGAAAGAACATTAACCTTGGGTACCTCCTTGTTGTGTAATCTCTTTATTTGTCGACCCATGATCTGAACTGGTTTTACCTCAAAACTCAGGTCTTCCCTTAATTCTACTGAAGGTGTCTCCAAAACATGAGATTGATCTGGTAATTACCTTTTAAACATTGAGACATGAAAGATGTTATGGATCCTATCCAAGTCTAATGGCAATTCCAACTGTTACGCTATAGTGCCAACATGCTTCAGGATACGAAAAGGTCCAATATGCCAATGGTTTAGCTTCCTTTGACTCTGAAATCTAATTATACCTTTCCATGGTGATATCCACAGAAAAACCCTGTCACCAATTGCAAACTCTAGTAGTCATCGCCTCTTATCCACGCAACTTTTTTTATGATCCTAGGCTACTTTCATCTTGTCTCGAATGACTTTTAAATTCTAAGTAGTGGCTTTTGTCAATTCAGTTCCTTTGATTCTAGTTGTACGAACCTCATCCCAACACAGAGATTTGATGCACTTCCTCCCATAAAGTGCTTCATATGGTAGCATACTGATACTTGTCTGATAACTATTGTTATAAGCGAACTTTATTAATGGCAACTGCCGATCCTAATTTCCTTGAAATTCCTTCAGGCATGCTCTCAACTTGCCCTCCAGTTTCTGAATGGTCCTCTTTGTCTGACCATCGGTCTGGGGTGGAAGGCAGTATTAAACTTCAGTTTAGTCCCTAAAGTTTACTCAAATTTTGGCCAAAATCATGAGGTGAATCTTGGATCCTTATCTGATATTATAGAAATTGGCATCCTGTGTAGCATCACAATTTAATCGATATACAGCTTTACCAATCTCTCCAATAAGTAATTGTGTGGACAGGCAGAGAATGTGCAGAATTCATCAATCTGTCCATTATAACGCAAATAGCATCGTGACCCTTAGATGTACGAGGTAATCTAACTACAAACTCCATTGTCACATACGCCAACTTCCATTCCAGAATAGGCAAAGACTGTAACATACCTGCTGGTTTTTGATAACCTGGCTTAATTTTTTAACAGGGAAGGCATTTGGCCACAAATTCCACTATCTCTCTTTTCCTCCCTAGCCACCAATAACTCTCTCTAAGAGTTCAATACATCTTGGTACTACTAGGATGCATAGCGTAAGCCAAATTGTAAGCTTCTTCTAAGATAGTTCGCCTGAGTTCTTAATCATTCGACACACAGACTCTGCATTTAAAAACTATCAACTTGTCTTTTCTCAGTCTAAACCCCTCACTCTCTTCGGATAACAATTTCTTTTGAATAACTCTTTAAGTCAGGATTGTTCGCTTGCGATCTCCTGATCTCATCAAATAATGTCGGCCAAACTTCAAACCATGTTAGCAATGTTCCATAATCCTTTGCCACTAGGACTCCAACGCCAAGGCTTCGCACACTCATCAAATGTGTTATGTAAGGATCTCACCTATTAGTTACTACTAAACAGGACTCATAACTCAATGCATCGACTATTTTCCTGGATGATAGTAGATTATTAAGTCATAATCTTTAATCGATTCGAACGATCTCCTTTGTCTGAGATTTAGCTTTTCTTGTGTCATTAGGTACTTCAAACTCTTGTGGCCGGTTTATATATGACAAGAATCCCCAGAAAAATAGTGTCTCCAAATCATGAGTGCACATACTACCACTGCAAACTCCAAATCATGTATAGGATAATTTAGCTTATGCTTCTTCAGCTATCTAAAAGTATATGTGATTACTCGGTCGGCCTACATAAGTACACAGCCAAGTCTCTAGTGACTGGCTTCACTATATACCTCATACCTTACTCCATGGGTAGGTAGGGCAAGCACTAGTGCCGAAGTCAATCGCTTTTTTGGGTCCTGGAAACTCGCCTTGCATTTTTCATCCCACTGAAATTTTATTCCCTTCCGAGTAAGCCTCGACAAAGGAGTTGCAAGTACAGAAAAATCCTCAACAAACCTCCTATAATAACTAGCTAATCCTAGAAAGTGGCGGAATTTTGTCATATTCTTGGGTTGTTCCTATTTAAGTATAGTTTCCACTTTGTTTGAATTTGTAAAAATACCTTCCCCTAATACCACATGCCCAAAGAATCCAATCCTCTTCAGCCAAATTTCACATTTTGAAAACATCACATACAACTGGCATCCCAAATTAATTGAGACATCATTTTCCATGCACCATAGAAAGAAAAATTCAACTTTTGATAGGATACCATTAGCTTGTCTACAACCAAAAAAATAGTAAACTAGAAAACGATGCATGTATATCAAAGCTAGCTTACGATGAAAAGAACTTTTAGAACTGTAAGGGTTATAGTTCTTAGAATCAATAGATCATTCTGACCATAGTGCCTATGGATTAAATTCAAGAACATAATCACAACAACACTTTAAATATGCATCACTTTTAGCCATAAATTATGTCATAAATTTCATTGTTGCACAAAATGAAGCAACAAAAAATGAATACCACTAATTCATAAGCCTACACTTGATCATACCAAGTGCAAACAAGTTGAAATTTGGATCATCTAATTTGAAATGAAAAATGTCATAAAATTCCCTAGTCAATTCCATATATGTAGAGTATCGAGCATTAATGTAATGCATGTAACCCAAATTATCCACATAATGTTTAATTTCAAAACGAATATTGAAAGTTTCCAATGTTTCATCATGTATAAACTTACAAGGATTTATATGCCTATCACAAACATTTTCGAAACAATCCTTATCACTTTTTCAATGAAACGAGTTAAATGTATCAACTGTTAATCGCAGCTTACTTTGAAACACAATTTTTTTGACCTTTTCTACTACGGCTGCATGTTATAGGAAGAATCTTGCCACTGTCTGCATCCACATTATGTTATTTTGTCACTATTTCTGCTTGTTTTAGGTTTTCTGTTTCCACTACTTTTGCTTATTGCTAGTCCTCATTTCTTTCGGAGGAGTCAGATTCTCCAAGAACTACAGGTGGTTATGTATCTGCGGATAATGGTGGAGAATCTACAAAAAAATGTGACGATGGACTACCTTTAACATTGATGGGTTTGGCTAGAGAACGATGTTACTGTAATTGTTTAGTGAGCAGTAGTGAATTGAGACGACTTGATCGTCTGGGTTGCATGAAGTTGGGTTGTAGTTACTGAGTAATGGACAGACTTGAGAGGGCTTGGTGTGGGCTGCGACAATTTGTCAACCACTTAGTGGGCGTGTTACTACAAAATCTAATGAGGCAAGGTTGCTAGGTATTTCTGTCGATGTGAGAATGTTCAATACAGAGAGAACAGAGGTTTACGAAGGGTGTTTGCAATGGGTTTTAAGAACAACGAAAGGAGATGCAAAGAACTTTATGAAAAGTGAATAATAGCTTGGGCCAAAGTGTTAAATTGTCACATCAAAGTGAATAGTGACATTGAAAGAATTACAGAAGAGAGTTAGTGTGAAGAGAGTTTTCGCAAGAAGAAATAAAAAAGGGGGAAGAGTGGCGACTCCACATTAAATTCTTGTAGTAATACAATCCAATAAATAAGATGTGGTTTTGCTTCCTTTTTGGACAACAAATACTCTAACGTATCATGATCTGAATAAATTATGACATGTGTGCCCAATAGCTATGACGTAACATCTCTAGCCTAAAAACAACTATGAATAATTGTTTTTCTATTATTGAATAGTTTTTCTGGGTGTCATTTCATCCTTTTGCCCAGAACAACACTAACGTACAGTCGCTTGCATCGCACATTTTCTCAAATGGAGGACTCCAATCTGGGGACTGGATTATTGGAGTAGAAATTAGCTTCTCTTTTAATTCATCGAATGTTTTCCTACTTACTTCATTAAACTTGAACTCCACATCTTTTTGAAGTAATTTGTACAAGGGTTGAGTGGTCCTCGAAAATTCTTTGATAAAGCATTGATAGAAACTTGCATGTCTAAGAGAAAAACAAACTTCCCGTACATTAACAGGGTAAGGAAGAGATTTAATGATTCCTATCTTAGCCTTATCAACCTCAATTCCCTTTGAAGACACTACAAGGCCTAAAATTATCCTTTAATTAACCATAAAATTAAATTTTTCATAATTCAGAATCAAGTTATTTTCAGTGCAATGTTTCAAAAAAATTTCAAGGTTAATCAAGCAAGTATCAAAAGACTTACCATAAATTGTAAAGTCATCCATAAAACTTCAATAGTCATCCATATAATCAGATAAAATACTTACCATCCACCGTTGGAATGTGGCATGTGCGTTACATAGTCCCAATGGCATTCTTTGATACACAAAGGTGCTAAAAGGACATGTGAAAATCATTTTGTCTTAGTCCTTTGGTGCAACAGAAATTTGGTTATAACCTGAATAACCATCTAAACAATGATAATGAGTTTTCCTTGCAAGTTTTTCAAGCATCTGGTTAATAAAAGGAAGTAGAAAATGATCTTTATGAGTAACAAAATTTAACTTCCTATAATCCATACAAACCCTCCACCCATTTTGCACACATGTGGGCACCAATTGACTATAAGTGTTCTCCACTATAGCTAATCCAGTTTTCTTAGGAACCACTTGTACTAGACTTACCCATTTACTGTTTGAAATTGGATAGATTATTTTAGTGTCGAGGGGCTTTAGAATCTCCTTCTTGACTACCTCCATCATTGATAGGTTTAATCTTCGTTGAGGCTCTCTTATGTCCTTAACTCCATCTTCCAATAGAATTCGGTGCATACAAATTGATGGGCTAATCCCTTTCAAATCAACCACAGTCCACCTAAAAGCATCTTTGTAATTTTTTAACATACCCAATAATTGTGTTTCCTGCAAAGATGTTAGTATGCCCGAAACAATAACAGGAAGAGTTTCATGCTTACTTAAATGCACATATTTCTAGTTACCTAGAAGAGCTTTCAACTCCAATTTTGTTGGCTGTATAAGAAATGACAATAACTTCAAATTATTTCTAGTTAGCTCCAGAAAACATACCTATTCCTCCTAGTATTTGCTCCGCTTTAAAATCTGGATAGTGGTATCCAACTCCTCAGGAATGGCAAGATAATTGGCTAGTGTTTTTCCTTCCTGAATATCCATACTATTTTCCAATGCAATCGAAAATTTATCTGTTCCATCTAAATGGAATGTTTCCTACATTAAGGTATCAAGAAAACTCACAAAAACAAAAGATTGATCATCATTAGGAAATTTCATGGCATCATAAATATTAATCTTAATCACATCACCATCAAACTCTATAGTTAAAGACCCATTACAGGCATCAATTTTTGTTCTAGAAGTTTTAAAAATGGTCTTCAGAATAAAATTAGGACTGAAGTGGACAAATCTTTATTACCCACCTGTAACACATAAAATCAGCAGGAAAAATCATATTATCAACTTGAACTAGAACATCCTCAATAACATAGGATAGGCATTAGATAAATCAGCAAGTTGGATTATGACACCGGTTTCTTTCGGAGGCCCCATATTTAAAAATTCATAAATAGATTGTGACATAACATTAATCGACACACCCAAATCCAATAATGCTTTCCCAATTTTCAGTTTACCTATTTTACAAGGGATGGTGAACATACCTGGATCATGACACTTAGGAGGTAACTTCTTTTGAAGCACAGAAGAAACATTTTCACCTAATTGCACCTTTTCATTGCCACTTAACTTTCTCATTAAGTTACAAAGTTTCATAAGAAATTTAACATAACGAGGAATTTGTTTAATAGCATCAAGCAAAGGAACATTGACCAGTACCTTGCGAAAAGTTTCTAGAATTTCTTTCTCTTACTACTCCCTCTTTTTCTTGGCAAAACTATTAGGAAAAGGAGGTTGTATGCTGAATTTAGATGTGACAATGCAAGAATCACCCTCCTTTTTCTCTTGTGATTGCTTTGGAGCTTCTTTCTCTACGTATTCTTTAACCTCTCACTTATAAACCTTTAGGGTAGGTTCCTTTAACTCTTTTCCACTTCAAAGTGTGATAGCAAAAGCACTCTTCAGCTGAGGTTGAGAAGGGAGCTTTCCTGAATTTTATGCCTCCAACTAATTGATGGCAATCACCATTTGGCTCATTTGAGTCTCAAGATTCTGTATGCTAGCTTGCTTATCCTACTGAAATTTCATGGTACTCTATTGAAAGTTCATAGTATTCATAGCCAATGTCTTGACTATATCCTCCAAGGAATCATTTTTACCATAACTTTATCCCATTTGTTGTTACTATTTAAGCACAAAAGGTTGTTTATATGGATAAAAATTAGAACTTACTTATAGTCCTTGATTGTTGCCATAGCGGAGGTTTGGATAACCTCACCAACCTATATTATATGTATTTGAAAATGGGCCATACTTCCTTTGAGGTTGTCCCAAATACTACCCATTGCCTTGGCTTCTTCAACTTGGTCTTCTTAGTGAGTGGAACACATATCTGTGGGATGGATAACCATAGAACAAATACCACAAGTCTTAACTTCCTGTTTCCTAGATACTGTAAGTTGACGCACCAAAGAAGTCAAATCATCTAATCTTCTTTCCACTGACAAAAGTCTCATCTCATTATTAAGGGTTCTTAAAAGAGCATGATCTAGAAGCAGAATCTAATGAGGAAGATGATCAAGGCTATAGGCTTCTAAAAAAATTAGAGATAGGGTTTCAAATGTCTCTAATTATTAATATGACATCAGGTAGAAAAAGGAGAAAACCTATAACGTTGGATTCCTAATATATAACCTTTAGCTATGCTTTTATGGAATATAAGGGGATTGAATGAAGTTTATAAAAATTATGTTAAAGATGAAGTTCTTAGGAAGGGAATAGTCCTTTGGTTGAAACCATGATCACCACTACAATGGTTGAATGGTTTTTGCATTTAACAAGAACAAAGTGCTGACTGTGGTTCATAAAAGCTTAGACCAATTTGTTCACTATACTATAAGCTGGAAAATCCTGACATATCCTTTAATATTACGATCATTTATGCTTTCAATTTTGGTGTCCAAAGAATGAAACTCTAGGAGGACCTCAGTAGCGCTATTTATTTAGTTAGCAGACCTTAGATTCTTTTTAGAGACTTTAACTATATAATACACTATTTAGAGGCCCAAGGGAAAAGAGTGAACTTCTCTAATGTTTACAAAGAACTCGAGGAAGTTGTCATTAAGATAGAAATTATTGATACGAAATTCCTAGGTAACTTATTTACTTGGAACAACAAACAAATGCATAATAAAAGAAAAAGATTGATAGAATTTTTGTTAACCAAAACTGGTTATGTGAGTTTCCTAACTCTTATGCTTTGTTGGATCCCAATATGTGCTCTGACCATTCTTACATGAAAGTTCAGAATCTTTACCCTTTGACTCCTTAAAAAGGTCCTTGCAGATTTTTCAATTTTTTATCCTCGAAGGATTATGAAGCTGGTTAGTGGAGTCTAGGATAACTGGATACTTGGTTGTAAAACATTTCAATTTGTGAGAAAACCCCAAATCTTAAGGAATAAACTAAAGCTTTTTATTAAGCTTATTCAGCCTATTACTTCAACTTAACTAGAATTAGCTAAGATAGGGCTTATTAATACTCAATAAGCGTACTACCTCCACCCCAATAACCTTGTCTTAAAATTTGTATAAATAAAAATGTAAAGAATTACAATGGATAACTTCTTAAATGTAATTCTCTTCTTTTGCAAAAGGCAAGAGTGTCTTAGCTTAGAGATGGTGAATTTAACACTAAATTCTTTGATAATTATATCTTGGCAATAAGAAACAATAATAAAATTCATTCCTTGTTAGATAATAATGGTCTGTTGATTTCTAATATCTCTTTTACTGAGGACTTAGTGATAGGATTGCATTATCTTATATTTTCTTATGTATTTCCATATGAATTCAATCATATTCTCAAGATAAAATACTTAATTTGTTTTCAATTTGTGTTGACTACTAACTTGGATATGATGATATATTTGAGA
>JANZLX010012461.1:0-10830 GCA_025531955.1 Erythroxylum orinocense | reverse complement strand
AAACTTTGAACTCAAGTTTAAATTTGAAATTAAACAAACTTGAAAATTTTGAAATTTGATTAAACTCGTTCTAAATTTAATTAAATATATTTTTAAAAAACTTTTGAACTTCTAACCAACCAAACCTTAGTATTACTAATAATCACTGATAATAAAGAGGTGAAGCAGTGATTAGTCTAGGTATAAATAGCTTAAAGATATCTTTACATAATTGAAATTCTTCTAAAATATTTTGTAAAAAATTAAAAAAAAAAAGAGGCGGAGGGTTTAGTAACGCCAAAAAAAAAAGTGTAAGGATCTGTCAGGCACAATAGCCACCCACTTTGCCTTTCTCTTTGCCTTCTGATTGCCTTGCTAGTTCATGGCATGCATCAATCTAGTGGTAGCCAAGTCAATATCCAAAATCAACATGATATTCCTACAAAGAAGCCTGTAAGTTTTTTTTTTATTCAAGCCTTCTTTAAAATATTAAGAACTGAGATTACATTATATTAAAAAATTAATAATTAATTTAGATAATTAAATATTACACAATTTAGTGAACTATTACGGGCTCGTAATAAGTTATTATAAGTATAAATAAAGGTTATTAGTTTTAAAAATAGTAATTTAAACCTAACTCAATCTAATTTAGTTCAATCTAGTCTAAAGTCAATAATTCGACTTAAATTAATCAATTAAATTTAGATTTTTTAGTCAGTTTAGTTAGTAGTTTGAAATTATCATTTTTAAATTTAAAAAAGAAACTAATCAAACTTAATTTGGGTTTAATAAATTCTAAATTATCCAAACTTGATCGAGAACAAACTTAAGTCGCAATCTCAAATTTGATCATATTTCGGGTTGAACTCAAGTTTAAGTAGATTCGAGTCGGCCGGTCCAATTCAAAGACCACTTATTTCTCCATTACTTTTAATAAATCTCCAACTTTCCAGTTTCAATGGTGTAGGAACAATACTTTACTAACAATTTCTGATGTGAAGGAGGTTGATATCTGATAATTCGAGGTCAGTACTCCTTTTGAGCAATGAAGATGAAGTTTACATATTCAAGTAAAAATTTTGAACCTCTCAAAGAACAAGTGAGCCTGAACTGCTGGAGACTTAAGTGGCACGAAGAGGGAGGAAAGAGGAAAGAAAGATATAGTAATTGTCCCAGTCAGTTGTAACTGCTCGCGTATGCTAACACAAAAGCGGGGATAGCTCAGTTGGGAGAGCGTCAGACTGAAGATCTGAAGGTCGCGTGTTCGATCCACGCTCACCGCATTTTTGGATTTTGGAAGTTTTTAAGCCGCCTGATGCCTTGCTCAGTCTGCGCATATTTTACTTCATTATAGATGCCGTCAGGAAAACAGATCCATCATCAAGAATCCTGAATGTCATGAACTATTAGTATAAACTTAAACCATATCACAAGGCCTGCGAGTAGTTTTATAGGGATTCTTCCACACTAGAAGGCGACTCAACGACAGGATATGAATCAACCGGCTTTTGGCAATGTTCTGGTAGATTTGCTTTTCGGTAATCAGTTCAATGTGATGTATGATTCGGCACTGGTTACTGAAACTACTTGGTAACAAATGAAGATGTTCGTTAACATCCCAGAAAGCAAAGTTAATGTAAAAATGACAAAAGGATTCCTTTTGATGACAAGAGTTCAAGAATAAATTATGCATTACAGATTTGGAACTGTGAATAGGCAACAACATCATACGTTTCCTTATCATTTGTCAAGAACATGAAAAAAGACAAAGACCTTTTACATCCTCATCACCAGCAACTCCTGTGATCATCAGAACAGTTCTAACCCCTTTTAACAGAAATAACTGCAGACTGCAATCACTACCCTTCTAAAAGAAATCAAACTCCAGATAGTTATTGGAACCTTTCTGATCAGGATGAGCACCTACTACAACGGTGGCCGCAGCCTTTTCACTGGTTGATGCTGGAGGTGGTATCCGCTCAATTTCTACCGGCTTTGGTATCTCAGGAGGGGTAGCGCATCGTATCAACGCCCAATTCACACCTTCGAAGAAAGGATGCTGCTTAATTTCAGTTGCACCTCTCTTATATGCCAATCTGTGTTGTGGTTCTTTAACAAGTAAACCTCTTATGAGATCCCTTGCAGCAAAACTGACAACCGGTGATTCTGGAAAACGAAGAGGCTGGCCCACAACATTGAACAATGTTGCCCGGTTGCCTGATCCCTTAAAAGGTGTTTTACCAAACAACAATTCATAGAGAAAGATCCCAAAAGTCCACCAATCTACAGCACTTCCGTGACCTTCACCTTTGATAATCTCGGGGGCCAAATACTCGTGAGTCCCAACAAATGACATAGACCTTGCTTCAGTTGGCTCTGCTATGAGCTCAGGTAAAGGACTGACTTGATTCCCTGGTTCAGTTTTGGGTTTCCTGTCCTTCTTGGACTTACTAGAAAAGAGGCGCGGTGAGAAACATGTCGTAGGGGCAACACAAGATGGCTGGATGCATGACGGCTCAATACAAGCAGGCTGCACACAGTAAACAGGATTCTTTCTCAATGGGTCAGACTCAAGTGACAAAGTTTTGACAAGAGTTGGGCTCACAGCACAACGAAGAGAAAGATCAAAATCAGATAGCATTATGTGTCCATCTTCCCTGACAAGCACATTTTCTGGCTTAAGGTCGCGATAAATAATTCCTAGCATATGTAGATACTCCAAAGAAAGTAGGACTTCAGCTACATAAAACCTGCCATTAAGAACAAAAAAGCGATAAAGCATTTTCAATCGTTCAAGTACTTGTATAATCACAAAATTCTAGTCATAACTTTTATCTACTAAAAGTAATCAATATGAGGTAAAGGGCAGTACTGCAGCCCAGTTTCTCATCAATTACCAATATCTCAGCAATACTAATTGAAAGTACCATTCTTGAATTCAAAACTTTCATAACATGAGAATTTGTTTTCATGAACATCAAGTCATTAACCAAGGACAAGGATAGACCAAATGAAACACAAACTTCACCTTCAACTAATTTGACAGCAAAGCAAAGAAAAGGTTTCAATGTTTAAAATTGACAAGATTTGGTGGTAAAGTTTACACTCGTCATTTGAAGTTAATATTATAAACTTCCATCTCAAATATCACCAGGTAATAACGTACCATAGCATCCTTTCTAGGGATTACTACTTAGTGGCCAATAATGAGCTGATGAGTATCCAGTTGCTAGTTTCCAAGATAATAAGCTGAACCCTTTTACTTTTTCTTCCAAGCTATTTCATCACACAATAATTAAAAGAAATGGTGATAAAGTCTGATGGATCTTGAGATTTTGAGTGAAAATCACTCTTCAGTTTTCCCCTCATTGTACTCTTTCAACATTTAGACGAGGATTTCCAGGAAAGTTTTTCAACTATAAGCTTGAAACACCTGTTTCTGACATTTGCTGGAGCAGAGGCAGACAATAGTATGCTACAAAGAATTATTCAATGAAACTGTAGAAGTCAATTTCTTTATCCTGTTTTCCGTGTTTTCTCGTAACATACATAAGATGGTGCCACACTAAGGCACATTTACCTAGCACACAAATATAAGTTTTTACTTAAGGAAACTAAAAGAGAAAAATTCCAGTCAAAGAAAGTTGGGGAACTTTCGCAATAAAGCAGAAGCACAAGCAGAAGCAAATTACAGGACTGAAACATTAAAGAGCAGCAGAGCAATAATAATAGGTACACAAAGGCAATGAATGCATCAAGGTCACATCAACGTGAGAATTTGCTAATAATTAGACTGTCTCTACATAGTGACAATAATGAAAAGGTATTATCCATATAATCTGCTCATAATACATAAGAGAACAAGCTTGATGGGTGTGCAAACTAGTAGTTCCCCTTTAGGTAAATCAATTGTACTCATCTCTACAACGAAACCCTGAGACATGCACTAATGCACTCCTAGAACAAAATATGGATGCATGTTGCTTGTTTATATTCTACTATAACTCATTTGTAACTTATTAATCAGTATCATCACGTATATTCTACTGCTTGTTTATATAAGCAACACAATGAGAAGAAACTAGAAGATATACAGTATGACATGAATCCAGCTCAGATTATATATAAAAACAGGAACCTATATATAGCAAGTCCTATTTGTTGCGATCATTGAGAAAAAGAAAGACCATCCGAGATTTTAGAATTTCTTATTAAGGCAAACTTTCTAATTAATAAGATGTCAGAAATCAAAACTAAATCATGTGAATGTGTAACCAAAATATGATCTATTAGTTGCAAATAGTACCTAGAAACAAGTATAAATACTGGATTGTAAGGAACCACAGTATAACAAAGTTTACATATCATACTTCACTGCTTGCTCAGGAAAATATTTCCCTGGCTGTCTCTGTCGAAGAGTGTGCAGATCTCCTCCAGGGCAGAACTCCATCACCAAACACGAGAACTTTTCAGTTTCAAAGTGGGTATAAAGTGTTGGAAGAAATGGATGGTCCAGAGATTGAAGTATTTCTCGCTCTGTCTGAGCTCGAAGCAGTTTCTTACGACTGGCAAGAGAGCCTTTGTCCATAACCTTCATTGCAAAATAACACTTAGTCCCACTCAACTCTGACAAGTGAACACTCCCAATATCCCCACAACCCAACCTCTTGAGGAGTCTAAAATGACTCAAACCCAAAACTCCATCCTTTGATCTGACAGCTTGAATGGCTTCCCATCTCAAGTCATTTGCTTTGTGAGGTTTGCTTATACTGCTACTAAAGCTGCTACAAGTGCTCTCATCGCTGACATCACTGCTTGTGCTTCCTCTACGCATACTACTCTTACAACTCTCAACATAATCTACACGATCACTAATCTTTGCACTTCCAGTAGTCTTAGCAAGACTGCTAGCTCCATCACTAACTTTGGCAGATATAGAACTGTTTTTAACACTTTCATTGCCAGATATTTTCTTGTCTTGGTCAACAGAATTATCCTCTGAACCTCTGGTTTCATTGATGGCTGATTCTACCTCAGTTAACGTTTCCTCAGGAGTAGTTACAGAGGAACTTGATTCTAACTTACTACTCAAAGAATCAATAAACTCTTTCTTATCAGAATTTGGTGGCTGCTTAGTTTCAGAGACTGGTAACGCCATCTTTATTGATGTGTTTTCCACAGACCTTGGAACATGCTCATTGATCCATTCAGGTTTGTCTGTTTTGGAAACTTGTGAAGGAAAAGGCTTCAACTCATTAACCTCTAGTTTCTGAACTCCTACTGTCTTATGATGCTGTTTCTGGGAGGTTTTGCTGCCAGTTTTTGAGGCCATCGGACGCCAAACTATCTTGGAAAACTAAATAAGACTGAATGAGCCTACTTCCCTGTAACCACATGTTAGGATCATCTTTTGGCAGCCAACTTGGAACTTTGCCCGATGATGTAGAGGGTAAGAACTAAGAACTGAGAAGCAATCTGTCAAAGACATAAAAACAAGTTTAAGAAATCAATACATAAGGCATCCTCACCGAATGATACAAATGATAGTAACTAAAATCTGAAAATGGAGTAAACCTTGCAGCATATATTAAATCCATTCAAGAATCAAACAGAACGGTTAGAGACATAAGTCAAGCAAGGATTAACACATATTTGCATATCATTTGGCCTTAACACTAATACAGAACTTCAGATCAGAAAAGACTAGCTAGTCATTCAACAATACAAACCATTTAGTCATCATATGGCTCAAAGAAACAATGATTTTTAGCTAAGGAGATACTTCAACTTGTGTTAGACGTCGAGAGCACAAAATTTCAAGCCGAGAAAGTGACACGATACACAACGTATTTCGAGATCAAAGATTAGTTTCTCATGAAAAAACAAGTTTAATAACAGAGATGCATGCAAATATTGATCAAATGATGCTGCTGAAAGGGGGGAAAAAAAAAGGGAAAGCTCGGCAAATCATAGCAAGTCACTTCAATCGTAAAATCTTTTAACACAAACCAAAAAACCATATCTAAATCAAAATCATCTCAGCAGAAATGAAATGATGAAATAAAATCAAGAAAAGCATAAAGCATCCAAAGACCACCAGAAAATAGTAAAGCAAGTAAGTTAATGCAATTTTGTACACGGAGAGAAGCTCGTCTCGAGTAAATAATCAGACAGAATACAAGAACAAGATCAAAATCGAATTCAGTAAAAAACGGATCTTGATAATAAAAATTGCTGCTTTATCCAAACCCCGCCATAGATCCAAATAAATATTGGAGACCCAGATGGAAAAAGCAGGACCATAAGGTGAAAAAAAAAATGCAAACCATGGAGATAAGAGCTGAAAGAGAGTACCTAACTTGAAGGATCAGGAACTCGAAGAAGGCTTTGCTTTTGCAGTGTAAAAAGAGAGATGCACTTTAGAAAGAGAGATTCCTGTAGCAAAACAACCCTTGTCTAGAGAAAGGAGGAAAGGCAATAGCAAGCAGAGATTAAGAGAGAGAAAGAGCGGAAAAATAAACAGAACCTGTGCTTCTTGTGGGACTCTCAGGAGAATAGAAAATGTAGAGAGAGAGAGAGAGCGAGGCAGAGATGAGTCAAAGTAAAGTTAAAGCTAAAGTCCTCCATCAAAGAAATAATAATTGGAAAATAACTCCAATAATTTCATTGGTTATTCTCAGCAAAACTAAAGTTGTCCAAATCACCAAACAGTTCTGAGGTGTTTCATGTGTCTGTGTGTACTGCATCGGGCATCCTATAAAAAAACCTCTTTTTATCCGTCAAACCAGTTTGGTTCTTCTTCGTCACCTTGTTTTCTTCTTGTTTTTCTCATTCTTGATCAGCCATGAAAACTGAAAATTTAAAGATAACGTTCTGACCCATTACAGGAAATGTAATCAACAGGCATTTGCCACTTGGGTAATGTTTCATATACAGAAAGTTTCTGATCTTTCATCATTTTCAGATTCAGGCATGTGCTTATAGTAAGAAAGTTCATAAATTTTATGCTTTCTTGATATAAAAAATCACACCTCCCACATTAGCAAGATTACATATTTATTAAACTTTTATTATTTTCAGGTATTTCATGTGAAAAGTAAAATATGTGATCACAATCTTGGATTGACTTCAGAAATCATCTCTTTGGACTTAGTCTTAGAGACAATAAAGTACAAGAAATATCTAAATTTTTAATTAGATATTCTCTGTCAACTAAATCAACAAGATTGTAATATGTTTGCTTCAAATTTTAAATTTAGATGCCCCAAGTTCTGAAAATTTGATGACTAAGCTTTATTATTCAATTTAATTAATGAATTTAATAGATTGTCCAAATAAGTTTACATGGCAACTCTTGGCTTTATCTAATACCAATCATGTCCATATTCAATACTAGACATTTTGCTTTGCATAAAAAATTATAATATTAGGAATTTTCCTAACAGGTAATTAACAAATTGTTATAAAAATTATCTAATAAACATGGAAAAAATAATGACTACAATTTTTTATTATTAAAAAAACCTTTCAATTATATTTCAAATTTTTTAATTTTATTTAATCGTTAGCCATTTTTATGACAGTCTAATACCGATTAAACCATTTAAATCTTAAATTTCTTGTTTTACTGGTTTAACTTTCGGTTTGATTTTTCGCCTGTTATTAACTCTTGAAGATTAAATAGACGCTTGAATTAATTATTGATTTTAAATTATTAATTTTTTAAATAATTTACATAATATATAATCAATATATATACTAACTACAGGAACTTCCATAATTGAAAAAAATAACTAGGGTTGCAAACTAAACACATTGGTAAGTTTTATCCCTCATTACTCTTGAAGCTCGGGCCTAACATACTTGGTCTTTTTGTGTTAGAAACTAATGAATGGTTCCAAAATAGCTATAGCTACAATGTGATGTTTTTGTATGGTTGCATGGGAAGAAGCATAGGAGTCAACTAGGAAAGTGCCATCATTGATGCCCGACATTAGGATTGTTGATTTCCTTATATTAAGGTATCAACTTTAATATCATTATTAATATTATTACTTTCGTATAGGCATATGATCTAGAACCATAATCTAGAAATGGGACCAATTAATCAATGGTGGGATGAGCATGTTGGAGAAGATGATCAAGTCTCTTTATCACCATCTGTAGGTGTGATGTCCCTTTTAAAAGATTGGAATTGAAGTTGAGAATGTGATTAGTTATGTGGGGTTAATCGAGTTTTAAGTTTTATCCAAAACCTATCTTATCTCTTAATCACCTTCAAAATCAACATATGAACCCTACAAAGATAGAGACATGAAAATAAAATATATGTGTGTGTGTGAATTTGGGATTTTTTTAATTATTTAAAATTAAATCAAATGAATGGTATAATTAAAAGATAAAATTTAAAATATTATCTGGGTGAATAATATGATTCGAAAACAATTAATGATTCCAGCTCTCGAGACACGATAGAAATGTTCCCATTTAGCAAATATTTCAAAGTTTGGAGATTCTCCCCTCAAACCACTTCCTCTAGAAGACAAGACTTCTGATAGCAACAAAAAAATGTCAACTCATACTTTTATTTTAAATCATAATATATACCATTTACATGACATTCTATCTTTGTCCTAAAATATATGGTTATTATTTTTGAATAAGAGATAAATTCAATTAAAAAATATAGTACTTATAAAATAATTTCAAAATTCACTCAATTTTGATATATATTAGTCTACAATACTTCAATTTTTAATTTTTAACAAAAATAAGCCAACATTAAATTATTTATTAATGTGAATAATATAACGAGTTACGTCATATTACTATTTTTACTTACATAGCTATCATATATTATACCCGTGCTACGTATGAATTTTATTATTTAATTAATTTAAATGTCAATAAAGTATAATAAGTAACAATTACGAGATAAAATTTCACATTGACAAAAAACTTAAGATAAAATTATTTGTTACTAAAAATTAAGTGTTGAATCATTTTAACGGGATTTTTCAAGTTCGTGTTAATACTGTAAAATTTAATAAAATTTGGGATTGTTTTTATAATTAACCCAAAATACTATTATCACTTACACAATTTAAGAAACTTTGAGGAAATATGCCTACCATGTGATATAGTTATGGCAACAACTATAATGAGGTCCCAATAAAGGGAACAATGTAGTGATGCTAGTAATTAATAATGAGAAAGCTAAGTTGGAGAAGTGAGTACTACCCGCAAAACAAAACCAACCACTAGACTAAAAAGAATAGTTAAGTATGTGAACTAGATCATCTAGACTAGACATCTCCATCTTCACCTTTCACAGGAGAGACACACAGAAAGAGAGAGAGGCTCTCTTAAGTCTATTGGTCACGCCAAAAATGCACGACCACCTTCCATTTACGTCCCAACAAGTTAAGATCTTGTGTAAGATCCTGCATTATTACCAAAGATGTTGGAATCACTCGTGTTCCCCTATCACTTCACCACGGTTCTTCTTACGTTACAACAGAAGGGGCAACTTCTGGTGCTACCAGCACAATCACTTATAAGTTCCTCTTTTCTTCATTTCATTTCATGCGTCGTCCTTTGATCGTGCCTTTTTTAAGGTTGCAACATGGTCTCTCGGCTGTTATGAGCCCTATGCATTTACTCATTATGTTGCTCCCATGTTAGTAATACGTAATCACTCATAAAAATATATGTCTATAGATAATTTATTTCAAATTATCTAACTTAGATTTAAATAATAAACTCAATTCGACTATTATTCACGGGTTTAGTGCTTATTTGAATAAGTTTTGGGAGGGTGAATAAGTACTTTTTTTACCGCAAATTTTTTTTTAAAAATAAGCGTTTAACTGTAAAATAAAAAATCACTTTTTAAATAGATATAACTTTTTTGGTAGTTAAAATACAGCTTTTTAAGAAACATAAATTTCAAACTTCTAAAAAAAGTATTTTTCAGTAGATTTTTTAGAGTCTATTTTTTAGTTTCTTTTGTCCTTATGTTTTACACATAATTCTCACAATACCCACAAACTCATCTTTATGTTTATTTTGATAATTATATAATATTATTTGTTTTTTATATATTTTAATATTTTTTTTATATTAGTTTTATTTATATTATAATCCATATAAAAGATTTTGTTAAATATATTTTCATTTATATTTCATATGGTTTAAAATTATATAATAATTAATATATTATATTTTGTATATTATTTAATATACTTTAAATAATATTTATATGCATAAATAACATTTATTACAAAATAAAATACAGTTAAAATTAAAAGTATTTTTTTGTTTTTATGTTATTAAACAATCTAATATGTGAAGTTCTTTCAAAACAGCTATTTTTTAATGACAGTCAAACAATTAATTGACTTGTTAGAAAAACTCTTCTCATAAAAGTTCTACTAATAAAAGACAAAAGCTTTATCGATATAAACTCATCCACACATACACTTAATAAATTTAAAGAATTTATAAAATATATATTATAACTACATTATTTATAATATATATTTAAAAAAACTTCAAAACTAATTTCATGAACCACATCCGTGAATTAGTTATTGAGAAGTTAGTGGGAATCTTTAATACCAAATTTATAGTCTAGAAACATGGAAAAAGACAACAAAACAACTTTGTGGGCGACTTTTATTTTACTTAATTTTTGTTTGTGCCAGTATCATCTTGTCGGCTTTCTCGAAGGTTTCTTTTGCCTTTTTAAAGGCCGGCCTCGAGTTGCTATCCAAAGTCGTCGACGACGACGACGACCCACAGCCACATGGGTCTATCCTACTTGTGATGGTGAAGTTAGTGGCTAAG
>JANZLX010012441.1:0-10830 GCA_025531955.1 Erythroxylum orinocense | reverse complement strand
TGCGGATTAAATATTAATTCATATATTAATGTAAATATTATAATTCCTATTATATATATGTATATAATATATATATATACAGATATAATATATATAGTAGTAAAAATATATGACAATAACTGTTAAGTCAAAATGAGTTAACGTAAACGATTTTGATGAAGAACAAGTAATAATGACAGAAGAAAGTAAGACGGAAGCAGAAACATATGAGACGGAAGGAACAAGTAAAAATTAGACGGAAGTAGAAAGCAATAGTCAGACGATAAATAGACAGACGGAAGTAGGCAAAATAGCACAAAAGGCGAAAGTTGTTGTTCACAAACATTATGGATCAAGTAACAGTTAGAATATTACTCAGTATAAGAAAAGGAGATCCCGATCTTTTGCGACAATTGTTTAAGCATAGTTACCCTGCAATTTTAAAATGCGAAACTTTATCCGTGTAATGTTTTTATTAATAATTATCATGTTTCTTTAATAATAATAAATGTAATAAATAAATAATAATAATATAAATGGATGTGTAGGTATCTAATCTTTAAAGTAAAGAAATGGGAAGGGCAGTTTTATGGTCTGCGGATTAAATATTAATTCATATATTAATGTAAACATTATAATTCCTATTATATATATGCATTCCTCTTCAATTGTATTCTACCAAGAGCAGGATCAATGCATTTGGTGACGACGTTGGGTGAACAATGCCTATTTTATCTATTGAATCACTAACCCGTTGATCTACCATTTTTTATTTTTCATTATATGGTCAAGGCAATGAAAGATTCAAACAGTTACCCGTATGGAATGTTGCTAACAAGGATATTCAGAAATTCTGGAGTCCTTCTGGATAATGGAATCGGAAGTAAGTGGCATGTCAAGAGCTTTATCAATTCCTCAACAATTGGTAAAATGGGTTTGAAGAATCTGGACAGAGAAGAAGTAGATTATGAGATTACAACAAAAACTAAGGGGGAACATGCGAAGAAGAGAACTCCCATAAGAAGTTCTAAATCTCAATCCAGTGAGAAAATGCGCATAACTAGAGAAAAGAAATCATCAGATGATGCAGTGAAATATAAGATGATTTTTCGAAGAGAAGGTAGTCGGGTACGGATTATAGAAGAAGGTTCATTAAAGAGAAAAGGGGAGACACTTTTGAGCGAAATACAAAACAAGGAAAAAAGTCAGCCAGAGTTCGAACCTTACGACTACAAAAGGAGAAGAAATCGAAAGAGCTGAACCATGTCGAAGACTGTGAGTCAAGAGCATCTCAGCCTACAAGGTCTTTAGTCTCTATATTAAGGGAAGACACAACCAAAATGGCTAGAGATACTAAGATTAAAAGAAAATTACAGTTTGAGAAGAAGAAACCGCAATCTAAACAAACTCCAAGACTGATTGAAGAAGGCAAGAAGCAGAAAATCAGTCAGAGGAAAAGTATTCCCACTGCTATTTAGAAGAAGAAAGCAGTAGAACGCAGTCTAGTACAAATCAATACTTCTCAACCTTTGAGAAAAGATGATTTCAGAATCAAGGTTATTGAAGAAGCTCAACCTGTAAGGAGTAGCAACTCAATAATCATCCAAAAAATCCCAAAAAGGTCAGTAAAAGTTCAATTACAACCAATTCTGGTGAATAGTAGTACAATGCATCTGTTGAATAATGACGAGAAGAGTATGTATGAGTTTCTAAGAGATCAAGGAAGCAAACCATACCCTACTTAGATGACAAAACAAAGGTAAACTATTCTCCCGATCACAAAAAGAACTGTGATAAAGCTTGTACCTGACCTTTAACCAAAGCTTTACATTGTTCGCAATGATGATATAGGGAAGAAAAAATTTTACCCAGAGGGGGTAACAAGTGATCTTTCAGAAGATCAAATTGAAGCTGAAGTGCAACGTATAGATGAAGCATGCTATGCAGCACAAATGATGACGGGAACTTTCATTTCACATCATATTTCACAAGATTCAGAAAGTAGTGGTAGTCAACCTACAATCAATGAACCTTGTCTAGTGGGTGGAAAACTTACAAAAGGAAAGTGCAGATCTGTAAGGATTGGAAATATTAGTTACGTATCTGAGACCCTTGTGCATTTGATTTTGAGCATTAGGCCACTATGTACTCTATCTTCAATTGGAGAAGTTCTACCCTTGCTTGGAAGGCAAGCCCTGCGACTACCTATTCCTGATCATCTCAACCTTCCAGAGCCAAACCTATCTGTTCAACCTCTTGCTATTGTTATAAGAGTAACACATGTTCTATCTTCAGATGCATATAGCACCACAATTGCGTTTAAAGATGAACATCAGAAGGATGATGATCGACCTACTTCATCAAGTGACTTATGAGAGGAGATAGTTAAACTACGAAAAGACTTCAAGTCACTCAGCAGAGAAGTAAAGGAGATGAAGGACATGATGACATAAATATTGAAGCATCTTCGATCATAATCTTTTTGATCAATAACAAATAGGGGGAGAAGTGAGAAAGGAACAAGAAGAAGAAATTCAAAAGAAAAAGATTGGGGGAGGAAGAGTGAAGAAGAAAATGAAGAACAAGTAGAATGAAGAGAAGAAAAGAAGATCTGTTATTAGTTCTGTTTTTCATAGTGTATACATAGTGTATATAATCTAAACCTGTCTTTCTTACTAATATGATTATTTGTTATTATCAAAAAGGGGGAGATTGTTAAGTCAAAATGACTTTAAGTAAATGATTTTGATGAAGAACAAATAATAATGAAAAGAAAAAAGTAAGAAGGAAGGAGCAAAGCCAAAAAAATCAAATGGAAGGAAAATAGGTGATATAAAAAGCAGACGATAGCGCGGAACTAGAAAAAGCAGACGGAAGCGTTAAGACAAAAAGCAGACGGAAGCGCTAAGACAAAAAGCAGACGGAAGTGCTAATACAAAAGGCAGAGGGAAGCGCTAAGACAAAAAGCAGATGGAAGTGCTAAGACAAAAAGTAGACGGAAGCAAATGAAAGTGAGACGATACAAAAGACAAAAGAAAATCAGACGCAAGGTGAAAATATAATTCGGAATCAAAGAATACTTTTAATGTTTTCAGAGATAGTGAAATCTCATAAAGATATCTGAGGATTAGACGTAGCCCACGGTTTGGGTGAACCAGGATAAATCTGTCGTGCCAACATCTCTTAACTCTCAACCCTTAACTCTCTTAACTTTGAATTTTTGATTTTACTGTTTTCATACGAGAATTTCGAAAACATTTTATAACATTGATTTTCAGTAGTTTTGTAAAAAGAACAAGTTTCTTTTAACGAAATCATTTACAAGGGGATCAACAAGGAAGAATAGACAATTCATCCCCCCTTCTTGTGCATTTATATATCATAGGAGATGACATAAGTATTACTCAGCTTCTAGGAAAGCAAATGAACAATATCTAAAACTCTATGCAAAATTGAAACACTTGAACTTCTTTTTTCTGGCCAATTCTATGAGGACGATCCTGTGCTTGCAAATCGTTTTCCGTCTCATTTTTTATTTCTGCCTTGCGTCCCATTTTCGCTTCTGCTTCCGTCTATCTTTTTATCGTCTGACTATTGCTTTATACTTCCGTCTGATTTGTACTTGTTCCTTCCGTCTCATATACTTCTGCTTCCGTCTTACTTTCTTCTTTTATGATTATTTGTTCTTCATCATAATCATTTACGTTAAGTCATTTTGACTTAACAATTATTGACATTTATTTTTACTAGTATATATATTATATCTATATATATATTTACATTAATATATGAATTTATATTTAATCCGCAGACCACAAAACTACCCTTGCCGTATCTTAACTTTAGACATTAAATACCTACACATCCATTTATATTATTATCATTTATTGATTACATTTATTATTATTAAAGAAATATGATAATTGTTAATAAAAACATTACACACATAAAATTTTGCATTTTACAAATTGCAGGGTAATTATGCTTAAAATTCTAATTACAGATCAATGCAAGCTCATTCAATTGAAATCAATGACGCTGAACTTGATTACTACCTATAAGATTGTTGCATCGGCTCTCACCTGTATATCAGTCACCTTCAGCAAAAATTCCACTTACACGATTGTTAAAGACTACAATTTGATCGTTGGGATAGCAAAGAGAAGGCATCGTTGTATAAAATGTTTCATCTTTCCTTACTGCGAACCTACAAGTGCTATGAAGAATGTTGGTTGAGTTGAGATGATCAAATCGTAGTCTTTAACAATCGTGTAAGTGGAATTTTCCCCGAACGCTTATTCATCAGCCTATGCAACAATCTTATAGGAAGCAATCGACTTAACCGTGACGCTTTTGTCTCGGCGCTTCATCTGATTTTTATCATCGCGCTTTGTCTTATTTTTGCTTCTCCAGTTCGTCTTACTTTTATCTCTGCACTTTGTATTTAAAATGAATTCACTCATTCTTATCCTAAGAAATCACTCGGAAACAAACTGCCATCCCCTTTGTGTCATTTCCAAGCCGCATTAAATTTTCGACCGTTCCATACAAAGATTATATAACTAACAGATCCACATCTGTTTAACCTATTTAATGTAAGTTCCGAAAACTTCTTAACTTTTCTCCTCTGACTTCAATCAGACATTTTCTCCGTAGAAGTTCAACTTCTTTCAATTACAATTTTAATGAGACAAAGGTTAATAGAACTCCTTCTTATGCATTTGTATATCGTTTATTAAGTCTTGTATTAATGTGTGATTCACTTCAATAACAATAATCAAAGACATCGAATTTGAATTCTGTCTTTAAGAAGGAAACTAAGACGATAAAAGTAAGTAAAAGTAGCACGAAGTTTTAAGACGATAAAAATAAGATGGAGTTTGGTTGATATTGGACATATATATATGATATATGATAATAATAATAATAATAATAATAATAATAATAATAATAATGATGATGATGATGATGATGATGATGAGAAATTGCTTTTGTTGCTACGGAACTGGCAAATAATAAGAATAGTACAAAGTGATGAACCATTTTGGTAACATTTCCACGAAGGTTATAACAAATATATATATTATTGAGACGAAGCAGTGAAAGCGAAAGTGAGACGGAAGCAAAAGTCAAACTAAGAAGAAGTGGAAGTCAAACTAAGACGAAGCAGTTAATTCTCTATTAACATTTTTGTACAATTAATTGGAACTTTAACATAGCTGACAAATAATCTAATAGTACAGGTTCTCATTGTCATCATCACTTAAGTTAATAAATAATCTACCAGATGATTATCACTGAAGTGAATAACTATGCAGTGATCCTTATCATTCTTTTTCGCATCAACTAGATGTGTTTCTTCATTGGTTGGGTTAGAAACTGTTTCATTGAAGTTATAGGAGAAACCGTATCGTAGGGCAGAAATATAGGTGTCTAATTAAAGACTTAACTTGAAGAGTTGCGCTGTATTAAATGAGGGGCAGTAGTCGAGGAAGATAAAGTGGAACAGAAATGATTTTCTTAGAGAAACGTAATACCTGAATGTTGGGTTTTGAAAAATAAACTGCGTTGTATTAAATGATGACTGCTACATTAAATGAAAAGAGAAAAGCGTGAAAGAAGTAAAATTTTCATGGACTAATTAGAAATATTAAATTTTATAAGTAAGTATAATTTTTTTTCAGACGAAAATTTTATAAGTAAGTATACATCTTGAGATTTGTCGCACTTAAATGCACCGTTATATTATAATCAATTAATTTATATTGCAAAAACGACAAACTTTTTCATTGTAATAAATTTATTCATAATAGAGACTGAAAACTGCACACAGCTGAAAAGAAAAGTCGGCTAAATAAATGATTGCATAATTAAGGCAAAGCGATTGAGTCGTTAACTTCAAGAAGGATTACTGGATTCGTTTACTCGAAGAAGGATTACCAAATTAATAAATGGAATTTTTTTTCACTGCTTCGTCTCAATAATAAATATATTTGTTATAATCTTTGTGGAAATGGACGGGGGATACTTTTTTATATAACATTATCATAAAATAATCGTATAAAGATAGCTTTAACATGATTTTTTTTAATTTCTGCTTTATAAAATTTTCGATTGTTAATAATGATAATAATAAATGTTAGTGTCAACAAAAGTAAGAGGAAGCAGCGGTATGAATGTGAGACGATAGAAAAGTGAGACGGAAGGGCAAGCCAAAGTGAGACGATAGAAAGCGAAAGTGAGACGGAAGCAGAAGTCAAACTAAGAAGAAGTGGAATTCAAACTAAGACGAAGTAGTTAATTCTCTATTAACATTTTTGTACAATTAATTGGAACTTTCACATAGTTGACAAATAACTTCACTCAACAATACAGGTTCTTGTTCTCATCATCACTCAAGTTAATAAATAATCTACCAAATGATTATCACAAAAGTGAATAACTATGTAGTGATCCTTATCATTCTTTTTCGCATAAGCTAGATGTGTTTCTCCATCGGTTGAATGCGTTAGTCTATTGATTGGAAGCATTGTTCCAATGACTTAATCTATAAACTTTTTAATTTGTTTTTCATAAAGTTTTCTGACCTGGAAGACTGCTTGTTTGAGATCGTTCGCCATCTTTATCTTTCGACTGGTTTCAAACATGTCGATGTAGCGACGAGCATGTAAACTATTATGTGCCATTTTATTCTGTGCATGGTATCTAATAAGTAATTCATCTAGCTCATTTTGACGATCATATGTCTCTTTTATGGCATTTTTCAAATATCTTTTGCGCTTGAAATAGTTGGAATTTATATCTACCATAAAAACAAAAGAATCAGTCTATAAATGTGTAAATTATTTGATAACTTTACTTAGGAGTTCAGATTTTATCTTGTAACAAACATACAGGCCAATTTTGGATGGCAAAAAACAAGTTGTGAGTGTAAAGCGAGTGTAAATGTAGTCAGAATAATAAGGCGAGGAAAAAATGTTAAAGGGGGCAGTGAACAAAATTGGGAAAAATGTAATAAGCAGGAGATAAAGAAACGAAAAATTGAAATTATAAATATAAAAAATTGGGGAAAAAAAGTAATGCGCAAAAGAATTGGTTACTGATCTGAACGGTTGTTTATTTTTTGTTCAAATAGCAGACGTAACTTTCAATGTTTCGATCTTTCTAGAATGGAGGATGTGATGTATTTAGGTTAAAGAAGGATATGGGAAAAGAAGAGGGTAGAAATTGTTTGATTGAAGTTAGAGGAGAAACCGTATCGCATGGTAGAAATATAGGTGTCTAATAAATGACTTAACTTGAAGAGTTGCGCTGTATTAAATAAGGGGCAGTAGTCGGGGACGATAAAGTGGAACAAAAATGATTTTCCTAGAGAAACGTAACACCTGAATGTTGGGTTTTGAAAAATAAACTGCGTTGTATTAAATGATGACTACTACATTAAATGAAAAGAGAAAAGCGTGAAAGAAGTAAAATTTTCATGGACTAATTAGTAATATTAAATTTTATAAGTAAGTATACATTTTTTCAAACGAAAATTTTATAAGTAAGTATACATCTTGAGATTTGTCGCACTTAAATGCACCGTTATATGATAATAAGTTAATTTATATTGCAAAAACGACAAACTTTTTCGTTGTAATAAATTTATTCATAACAGAGACTAAAAATGTAACACCTCACTCCTGCACGACCCGAACCTGACATCGACGGTGATATCCGAATCCGTGCCCCGCGAGGGTGGCGTGCTAGAGCACTCAATCACTCAAAAATTAGTAACATTTTTTTTCTGAAAACACAAACACGCATGCAGAAGTCAATAATCAAATAGGGCATAAGCCCTTTTCAATCATACTAGGTAAGTTACAAAATTCCCATATGGCCACTTGGGCCCTTTCACAAATACAAACACTTGAGTCGTTCCAAAACACAAAGTTATACAAAAAGATGCGGAGTAGACAATTCAATACAAAATAGAGAAATGCAATGCAGACGCGAACTGATCCCGACCTCTATCCTTCACTTGAATGTTGTCGGTATACTCCCGTTGGCTTAACAGGGTATTCTTCTTATCCTGAAAAATAGTTGCAAATTTTGGGTGAGTTTTACAAACTCAGTGAGTGACCATCATCGATCGCTCACCCGCTCACATAACACATAATTCACATATCTCACTTTATTTCACATTTCACAGTATTACACATTCAGTACACTTAATCATTCATATTATACATATGCAATGCGCATGAGACCCACTTTTCATTTGTTATTGTCGTTATGATCGAGTGCCTTTTTATTCGCTCATATCCCTTAGTGGATACTGAGCCGTAGCATATAATGTCCTATATCCCTTAGTGGATATCGGGTACAGTCGCATTCGAGCCTGAGGCTCTAATCACACTCTGAGCTTTAAGCTCTTTTTCACATTCTGAGCTTTAAGCTCCTTTTTCACATTTTGAGCTTTAAGCTCCTTTTTCCTGGCGACTCCGGTCGTAACTTCCTTTATCTTTCATGCATTCATACCTTGAAATGCATAACTTACATTGCATGCACTTATTTGATCATACTCAGTTATCATCAGACCGTAGTCCGGCATTCAACATATAGTGAGCATTCACTTATCATTTTACATGTAATGCACATTCCGAAAATATTTAATTTATTTTATTCACATACAATTTTCACTTCAATATCTCATTCATATATCACATTCATTGAACCTTCATTGTCCAAAATTCAACAATCAAGACACATTCACAATTAGTCATGATCACTCAATTTATAACATAAACAAAACAAACAATAAAGTAAGACCATCTAGGTCTACTCACAGTACGCTCCATTTTAGCATTTGCTTTCGAAATCGGAGAGCGCCTAAATACAGACACTTAACCTGCATAATTCATTTATGCAAGACACACATATAAACCTTTGTTTATGCACAAATGTATCAATGGACAATGTATAATTCATGCTCAATGACAATACTGGATATATTTTCTAATATACATTTATGCTCATTCCCATTTCATAATTTATATATGTTTCATACACTTCATTAGTACCTGATCATTCTAACTTCTCCTTTCAATCTTTACCCTTTGCATATGTGTAGCTTATTCATAAGCTTACATGTTGGATGCATTTTCTTATTAAATTCATGGCATTTTCTCTTAATTTCTAGATTAAATATTGAGTTATATATATTTTTTTCTTGCTAAATTGCTTGGTTCGCCTAAATTTGCATTTATAATTGTCCATGTTTAATTTGTAGGAAATGCGCTTGATTTTAGTTGTAAATAACTACAATAGTCCAGGCGAAAATCAAAGCAGTAGCTAGGCGTGAATTAAGCAGCCAAAAGAGGAGCAGCTCCAACAGAAAATCCACCAAGCAACTACGCCGACAGCTTGCAGAGATTTTAATGACAAGACCCATGCATGTAGAGAAGCAAATCACGCTATGGAGAGGCGTGAGCAAGTAACAAATTATCAAAATAAAACAAAGGCAGCCAAAATACAAAAATCACGCAAATCACATCAACATTAGAGGCGTGACTCAACAGAAATAGAAAGGAAGACATAAAAACGTTACAGTAAAAGACAAAAAGGAAGCGACTCATAAGCTCTCCAATGTTACTTTACAAAGGAGGGGGCTGAAAAATGCAAGCTCCAGGGACCCAAACAAAGCAGAAAGTGGAGAATTATGTTACACACAATTAGACTTCAACGTTGGCAGCCGTGAGGGACAGAAAAAAGGAGAGTGCGTTACCTACCAAGTGGAGGAGAAGACAACGCATGCACACACCATGCAAAAAGACAAAGGGGAGCTGGACATTTTTAATTGCTAGAGAGCCCACCAAGCACAAGGGCTCTTGAACGAAAACACAAAGACATAAGAAGGGGGCTCCATGTTTTGATAAAAAACAATTCCTCTCACTTGACCATACATGTCCCCACTCATTTTGGCCATTAACTCATTATTCTTCATAACTCTCCACTAACGTTTTTGTCCACTCATTGGCTATCAAGGTTGCAAACACTAAAGAGGGCTCCATTCACTCATTAATTTCTCCATTTTCTCTCCACGCAATTGGCTCTCAATGCTCATTCTCCTCACTCAACATTGAACACTCACTTGGCCATCAACGTTTCCAATGCAAGGGGCCAGCAAAAGGGACAAACGTCACAACCCAAAAGACCCACCATATACACAAACACTCACTCTTCTTTTTGAAACCACCAATCATGTTACACTCAAAATTCTTCACTCACGCAAGGGGAAGGTCAAACTAAGATGCAAAAATGTTGGGCCCCAAACCTTTCTTAAAAATTAGGACTATTAAATGAGAAGTTGTTCATGATTATGCATGTACAAAGGAAGGAGAATTCATGAATTCAAAAAGAAATAGGAAAGATGGTTTAGGTATAAGATGGATTATATAGAAATGTTGAAAGTCAAAAGCTGGAAAATGTGTATGTCTATTGATCATGCTCTGGTGTTTTAGCTATAACTTGATCTTTAGTTATCCAATTGAGATGATTTTTGATTCAGATTAAACTAGAGAGATAAGGCTACAAATTGTATGATGAAATCAAGTTATGATTCAGTCCCTAAGAATGTCAATTTTTGGATGGAAGTTAAGTGCAGAAAAATGGTTTAGTAAATGAACAGTCCGAAAATATTTGGTGTATAAATTTCGAACTATGAAACCAAATTGAATGATTTTTGGATTTCATTAGAAAATTAAGACAATGAGGAACATTTTTCTAAAACGAAGTTTTAGCAAATTGCTTCAATTTCATGATTAGAAAATGTCTTGATTTTTGGAAAGAGCTAAGCATGAATTAAAT
>JANZLX010012410.1:0-10831 GCA_025531955.1 Erythroxylum orinocense | reverse complement strand
CTAGAAACATAAAAATAATTACAAGCCTTTTAGGCCTAAAATATTCGTCTTGGACTTAGATCTTCCACTTCGAACTCTTTTCTCACATAATCCGGTCCATTCGATAAATAAAATGCAATGGCATTTATAAAAACCGAATTTTGTCACATTGAAAATAAAAATTCCAGCACTAGATTTTCATAAATCTGAATCTTTGTCATGACAAAAACTTCCAGCACTTGTTTGCATTAAAACCGAAACTCATTCCATTAAAACAAAAAACTAGCACTTTGTTTTTCATCAAAACCAAAACTTGATTCATTGAAACAAAAATCCAGCACTTGTTTTTACATAAAAAACCAAAACTTGATTCATTGAAACAAAAATCTAGCATTTTTGTTTTCACAAAACCGAAACTATGCCAATATACAAAAGGATACACCAAACCTTTTCCTCTCCATTTCTTCAATCCACGACTGCTTCTTCTTCATCATTAAATCAATGTGTACATTACATCATCAAAGAAAATAGAAAAATGAAGTCAAGGAGAAAAAAAGTGATGATAGACCACCCTTCTTGTTATAAACCAAATGAAGAAATCTTGCATGGCAAATCTAACTTCTATGGACAACCAAAAGAGCAGAACATATACTATATATATTTCTATCACATAAAAATATGCAGCATACAAAAAATGATCGCCAACCTATGCATCAAATATAGGAACTTAAATCATGCATAATAAAAATGGCTCTGATACCAATTGTTGGATAGGAAATGAAAATATGCAATATTTGGTTAAATGTTGGATTTTAAAAACTTTTTTAGAAATCATAACACAGCAGAAGCATGATAACCAAATCAACACGTCAATCTATACATGATACGGTATATGGATAATATTTAACATAAAGATAAGATGGTAGAAATATTACCGACTCCTTCGCTACAGCTTTAACTCCTTATTGTGCTATCCTCTCCTTATTGTTGTATCCTTAACCAATTTGATTTACCTCTTGTTCTTCTTGGACAACTTGGTTAACAAAATCCTTTGGTGGGAAAGGAGAAGAAAATTTTTAAAGGAGCTTTTTCTTAGAAGAAAGAAAAACAAGAATGAGACACTCTCATGCAATTTTTGATTTTTTTTCATGCAAGATAGGAGAGAGAGTGATAAAAAATGTAAGAACACCTTCTTACACCCTCACAATTTCGGTTAACATCAACGAAAAAAAGAGTTTTCCATCCAATGCATCATCTCTTCATTTAGTCAATCATAAAGAAACCATTAAATGAGACTCTTCTCATTTGTCTTTAAGATGACAATATTAAAAGTCTATTAACCTAAATGAGACCTATCAATTTTGTTTTTGATGATGAAAGAAGGAGTAGCTCTTTCTTCTTTAATCCAATGAATGCTAATAGGTTATATGTTATCGTTAAAAGATAATCATTAAACCATTTAATGGTAAGATCATTACTCCATTTAATGATGATAACGCATGATAAATACCATCTTTATTTAGCAATTCAATGCCAAATGTGCAACTGCACATTCAGCCCTAATGAAAAACGAAATTGCACTTTACTTTCTTAAAAATTTTGTTTTAATTTAATTAATCAAATTAAACCAAAGTCTAGCCCATTTTTAAATGTACATTTAGGCTTCTAATTAACCATTAATTGGTGCAAGCCCAACATTCAATTATGGGCTTTAAAACCTCCATTTATATTTCTTACTTTACTTGATAACCTTCTTTGAAGCCAAGTGGGGAATCTTATTGAACTTATATAATTTAAGCTCCAATAAGCTCAGAAGTAATTTATTATCATTAGAATTAATTCTAGCTTATTAACTAAATATCATTCCACTAAAGACAATTAGTTGAACTCTTGAATTACTAAATATTATGAGAACACATATTTTCATTTCCAATTGCAAACCCTATTACGAACCTTATTATAACCATCAGTACAACAAAGGTAAAATTACCGTTTTGCCTTCATGTTAGTTTTTTCTTTTAGATCTCCCGTTTTACTCTGTATGGTGATTAACACACAAGATCTCATTTTGGTGTCAAGACTTGATGGGTAGCTAGTCCATCAAACTACCAATCTCTTTAAAACATTTAGAAGTGATGATATCACTATAAACTCTTTAATTGAGTGAATGTTCCCTAATATGTTTCAATTAATAATTCCAACATGCAGACACTGTATTAATACTATGTAAAAATTCATTCCGATCATGTCAAGAATTATAATGAAACACATATGAGTTCACCACTCATCAAGATTGTGGTCCATAATAAGTGAATGTTTAAGTTGTATGTTTTAGGATTAAAGTAACAATCCACTTCATTATTAAAAACATACTTGATTCCAGATTCATTTAATAATGCCATTATCGATAATCGACTACTATCATGATATGAAACTCATCATTCCCTTGAATTAAACTATTTTACTTACACGGAAAAAAATTCCAACACTACAGTCCAAACCATAATCAAGTGACCAACTTGATTATTCAACTGTGAATCCATTATTTTATATTCTTATAATATATATGTTTCCCATCCATCTTTATGTATATGTATATTACTTACAAAAGAATCTTGGTACCTTATGACTAGATATATAATGCTCATTAAAATCAAACTCTTTTATTTTATTAATAATAAATATTTTCATTACAAAACTGTGACTGAATAAGATTAAGTTACATGTAAATACACTTACTTTCCAGGGCACTATATTTACATAAGTCCAACAACCTTATTCACAAATCTTAATCATTTATACATCATAACTTGTACATCATTTAGTTGGTAATTAGGTTTATGCCTTAAGTAAACTTGATCACTTTCCATTCATCAATCATAAATTCATCAATTTTTCCTAGTATTATACATTCACATAATTTCCTCAATTCTTATTCAATCATATCTAAGTCATCATACTCATATTCTTTGGATCTCATTTGCATTTATAAAAACATCTTTATACTATTAACAACTCATATTTTACACTTATCCTTAAACATTTTGATGATCAAAACCTCTTATAACACATATACAATTGTTACTTTAAATCTGGAATTTCAGCAAACTAAATCTATTCATTCATGAAACTTTTTCCAGTAATATATTTTCATACATTTACTCAATTCTCATTCATAATTACCCCATGTTCTTCAATGCTCACTCATCCATACCTTATACACATTTATCATGGTCTTCAGATCATTTTTGCATTAAAAGAACTCATTTATTCCTTTAACAAACCATAATTTTCCATATTTGAAATCAACCACATCAAAACATTAGCTTCTTTAGGTTATGACTTCAATTAACTACATAAACTTATCAAGATATCTTCTGGAAAAAATGTTTCATGAAACCATTAATAAGACATCAATAAACATTTTCATGTTTTATACTTTGACTAATTCGAGCTCTAAAGTCCACAAAAATCAAGAAATAATATAAGGTTCCTGTACAGGGGTTTGTCACAGGCAATATTAGGAGAAACAAGCATAACTCAAGCTCTAGTCACTATTTTATCAAGCCAATTTCACAGAGGTCAAGCTAAGACCTATATCTACAAGTTTAATTTTTTGAGTTTCTTCAAATTGATGCCCTAAAGATATGTAAAATAGATCGAAAGAGGACGAAGAAATTGGAACCAGAATTTTGACCTACAACTCTAATTTTCCAAATTCAAAAACATTTTAATAACACCTATCTTTACCATGGATCCACCTTCATTTATACATCAAATCAAAACCTAAATCATCATTTTAACATTCTATAGTCTACTATTTTCGTACATGCAAAAACAGAACAGAAAAGTACCTAAGTTTATGCAGAAATTTCCAGCACAATCAACCATTAACATCATTCATAATTCATCCTAATTTATCATCATCAATTCTCTATTATATCATGCCATAAACACTAATCTTTTACTTACTTGTTTAGTTCTAATCCCAGCTCAAAAGTCACTCTAAATTAGTACTCCAAACATACAGAATCATCACACATTCAAGGTGGAACATGGATGGATTTCGGCTACATTTAATGAACAACAACAATATGATCTTTTACTTAACTTTGTGAAGGTAAAACATGGATTATTTGTGTAGCAATTGGAATTGATCATAAACAAACGCTGGGAGGTGAAAGAGAAGAGTGTTTTGGAGGTGTGTGAGAGGAAGGAAGAATAAGAATGAGCTTAGTTAGAGTTGCTCCTATTGAAGCTTACACCTAAGGTGTTAGGTGTCACCTTACTACAATGGCATGTGTCACCAAATTAAATCACCATATGTCTAAAGGCATGTACGACATTTATCAAGTGAATATGCATGGCTTGACCATTTTACCATTATTTGGACGTTGTTGTTCATTTAATTAAATTGGACAGTCTAGGTGTAAAGGTGGATAGTTTTGGCTTTGGTTGATCAAATGGGATGTTATATGGATTAACGTTACAAGGGTTATATCACGTGAATGCATGGTTTACATGTAAGGAGAATGTTATTCTTCAGTTAATTGTGACAAAACCACTTGTAACAACCATTGTATTTATCTTTTAATTAGTTAACATGCCTAAAGGTTGTAAAACCTCTAGACCGTGAGTGGGTTGTACTCCAATTATTCTACAATAAAAGCCTACTACTTTTTTATTACTTATCGATTTTTTGTGTGTCTTAACTTCCAATTGTGACTATAATTATCTTTCACGTTTACACTTGTCACAAAATTGGTATCATTTCTCTTTGAGAGAAATAATTATGTCCCTAATCAACAGCTGTACAACGGTGATTTTTGTTTCTCCTTAGAGAAGGATTATTGTTGAATCAAGTAGGGATACTTGATAGCATTACAGGGTAGGAAAGTTGGATGTTGTCTAGCCTTAAAATCAATCTTATAGCATTACCTCTCAAACTAAAAGATCTTGGGAGTTTTGTAATGAACATCTCTATAGGTAATGGAAAGGAAACAACTGGCATGTATGATATGGGGCTAGTATTAAGTTGATGCCCTATTTTATTTATTTGCAATTAGAACTTAGGGAACTTAAACCCACCAAGATGGTCTTGCAATTGGCATATCGAACTATTAGATTCCCTTGGGGGACAATAGAAGATGTGTTAGTATAGGTTATGGGGTTAATAGTTCTTGTCGACTTTATAGTCCTTGATATGGGGAAAGAAATTCCTAGGGATGCTAAACATACTATGTCATTAGGAAGACCTTTTATGGCCACCACTGACACTTTGATAGATGTTAAAAATAAGAAATTAACCATGAATGTTTTAGGACAAATAGTGGAGTTTTAAATTTTAATACTTCCCCTATTACCACTATTATTGTGTATGAAAACTGCTCCTTTATTAATTGTATTGATCTTGCTATTAGAGATGTTTTCTTGCAGAAAAGTAATGATGAAAAGCTTGAGTTAAAGCAGAAGCTAATCTATCAAAATCAACCAAACTAAAAGATCTCCTAAAACACTTGAAATATGTTTTCCTTGGGAAGAACAACACACACCCAGTGATTATTTCTACTTCTTTAAGTAGTGAGGAGGAAGAGAAAGTTGTGAGGCAACTGAAAAGGCTTAAGAAAGCCATTGTTTGAGGGTTGAGAGATATAAAGGGCAATAGTCCCTCCATATGCATGCATAAAATAATCTTAAAAGAGGGGGACTACGCCAGCGAGAGAGCCCCAAAGGAAGCTCAACCCAAACATGAGTGAGGTAGTTGAGAAGAAGTTTCTTAAGCTCCTTGATGAGGGGATGATCTACCCTGTAGTAGATAGTGAGTAGGTTAGTCCTGCGCATGTGGTTCATAGGCATAAATGTAGTTTAAAATGATAAAGGTGAGTTGGTACCGACACGTACTCAAATAGGCTGGAGAATGTGTATAGACTATAGGAAGTTGAATAATGTGACCAAGAAAGAACAATTTCCTTTACCGTTTATTGGCCAAATGCTAGATAGATTATTTGGCCATGCTTTCTATTATTTTCTTGATAGTCTTTCAGGTTATTATCATGATCTTGTAGCACTAAAGGATTAACCCAAATCGACCTTTACATGTCTATTTAAGACATTTTCTTTCTGGAGGATGTCATTTGAGATTTGCAATGCACATGGTACATTTAAAAAGTGCATGTTGTCCATTCTTTTAGACACGGTTGACAAATTCATTAAGGTATTTATAGATGATTTCTCTATTTTTTGTAATTCCTTTGATGACTATTTGTATAAATTGACTTTTGTGTTTGAGGGATGTATTTAAAGAAATTTAACATTAAGTTTAAGAAAGAGTCATTTTATGGTAGATCATGGCATTGTTTTAGGACATGTAGTATCACATAAGGGCATAGAGGTGGATAAAGCCAAAATTGATTTAATTGTTGGTTGCCACCTCCAATATTGGTTAAGAGTATTGGAAGTTTTTTTGGGCATGCTAGATTCTATTGGAGCTTTATAAAAGATTTTTCAAAAATGCCCATCCTTTGTATAATTTTCTTGGTAAAGATGTCCCATTCGTGTTTAATGATGAGTGCCTTAAAGCATTCACTATTTTAAAAGAGAAGTTAACTTCTACCCTTATAATTGTTACACCTGATTGGACTTTAACATTTGATATTATACGTGATGCTTTGAACTATGCCATTGGAGTCATTCTTGGATAGAGAATTAACATACTTTTGAATTCGATGTAATATGTGAGTTTGTCTTTGAATGATGCACAAGTGAAATACACAACCACTGAGAAAGAAATGTTACCTCTAGTTTTTACTTTTGATAGATTCTAAATTCATTGTGTTTTCAAACCATACTACTTTAAAATATCTGTTGAATAAACCACAAACCAAACCTAGACTCATTAGGTGTGCTTTATTATTGCAAGAGTTTGATGTGGAAATTAGGGAAAAGAAAGGTAGTGAAAATTTATAGCTAATCACCTTTATAGGTTACACCCTAATGATGATAATGCATACATTGCACCTCATAATGCTTCTAAATGACTTCCTGATGAAGACTTATTTATGATTTCACAAGTCCTATGGCATGCTGATATTGCTAACTATCTTGCTTGTGGTATCTTAAGAACTGACACGAAATTTCAGGAATAGAAAAGATTCCTACATTCTTGTAAGTATTATTTTCGGAATGAGCCTGATTTTTTTAGGATTTGCAAGGATGAAATCATTTGTAGATGTGTGTTGGAGGAGAAGCACTCGTAGGCATTTCAATTTTGCCAAAACATGTATTGTGGCGACATTATCACTTCCTCTGTGCCAAAATTCTAGGATTATCTTCCTCTTATTGAGAGGATAAAATTAAGTGTAAATGCTTGGTAGAACAGGTTTCTCTCATATGCAGCCAAACTTACTCTTATTATTTTAATCCTTAACAATCTGCATCTATACTGGACAACTCACATTGCATTACCTAGGAAGGTTATAAAAGAAATGGACATAATAAAGAAGGCATTCCTATGGACAGGAAGAATAGATAACTTTAAGAACGCAAAAATCAAATGGAGTGAGGTTACTGTACCTAAGAAACAGGGATAGCTTGAGATTATTTCTATTATAGCCATACATAAATTCCTGATGTGTAAAAGGCTTTGGAGACTCTACAATAATGGTGATGTTGTCGCCTGCAACAAAATATAAAAGATTTCACTCCCGTTAAAACAAATTAATGTAGTAGCGGTAAGCGGATATCGTTCCTACAAGGAATCTTTAACGGTAAAGATTAGTGAGTTTAAAACTAAAACAAAGTAACGAAAAAAGGGGATTTTGGTTCACGGAAATATAAGAGAAATTATAAGAAAAATAAAAAATTGAAAGCAATAATTGAATCTAAAAAATTAATGAGAAAATACATTGGTTTCGGGTCACCGATGTTATCATGCTATTATGGATCCTCAACATAAAATTATAATTATTAATAAACATTCATTAGGGGTAATTTCTCTAAAGTGTAATGACTAGAAACATATATCCTAGCAATCTTATTAAACAATAACCTAGATACGATCGTAGGTAAAATTGATTAATATCATTAAGAATCAAGAACCAATGAGCAAGTGATAAACATGTACGACATGCAATCAAACAAGCAGATATTTTCTTAGAATTTCCAACTGTAACGTAGAGAAGTTAATCCTAATTGCTACTTATGATTACCAGAATTGAACATCATATCCCGTTAACCTAGTGGTTGAACCAATTCATCTCTAGTTGTGCAGCTAGAAATCAACGAATTCAATAGAAAAGACAGATCTGAAAATATCCAATATTCATTAACAACATGAAAAATATTCAAACTATCTCACCATAATAACATGTAACATGGATTCCCACAACCAAGATAAGAAAATTAGCTACTCATAATTGAATTAAAATCAAAGAAAATAACAAGGTAATAAGTCTCCATCCCTGGTTCTTTAATGAAAGAAACGTAAATCCTAATTGAAATATGCAGAAACGTAAAGATAAAAAAACCAGAAAAGTGCAAAAACGAAAATCCTATTCTAAACCTAAGCTAGCTTGCGTCAATCACCAACTCTCCCCTTTTTATGCTTATCTCTTTTTTTTCTTCTCTTGATTCTGTCTAGATTAGGTGCTCTTCTGATTTTAGTAGGTAACTTCTTGAAAAGATGGCAAGAGAATCTTTAAATATTGTGTTTTCACTGAAATCGAATTCTGGAATTTTATCTGCAGATTCCAGATTTTGTCCTTAGGCGTTCCCACGCTTAGTCTCTAAATTTCGGCCAAATTGGGGATTTCAGATTTTCTTCCTTCTTTTGCATCTTTTTGATCCTATTTTGTCCCTAATGTGTTTAAAACCATCTGTAAACAATTATAAAACAATTCCATTAAATTCGGATAATAATTTCAACACCTTAACAATAATTACGTCCAAAATAAGTGCAATTTAATGAATTAACAAATTCCCCCACACCGAACCTTTACTCGCCCTTAAGCAACACATCAAACCATTACACTCAAACAATTCATCAATTATAAGATTAAGTACACACAATCCATTAACCTGGGCCAAAGAGACTTAATTGCAACACATACCATAATCGCTTTTCACCAATGCAAATAAACAAAGTCAGAATAAGGAATCTTTGTTCAAAAGCAATCATGAAATCAAAATGAATTCTTCTCATGAATTTTGCTCTTACACTCAAGTGTTTGCGGGTAAAGTGTTTCTTCTCAAATCTCACTCTATCATATTGCACTACCATAGGCTTGTAGTTTCACCAATTCTATTCATTCAGATCACATAGGCTAATAGATCATAAGGACTTTATTCAGGGTTGTAATAGGGCTAGGTTCATAGGTAAGGTAAGGTGGCAAAGGGTTAATCACAAGCATTCACAAAGCGTCAAGTAAAAGGAACGCGCAATTAAAATTCTGAGAAAAAACATGAACAAAAAGAACTACAACTACTCATACTAACTCAAGCTACTATGCTTTATTTTTTTTTTTTCTTTTCTTTTTTTCTTTCCCTTTTGTTTTTTCTTTTTCTAATTTTTTTCTTTTTTCTGATTTTTTCTTTTTCTTTTCGAATACTTTAAGAACAAGGGAAAACAATAACAACAAGAGAAAATAATAAACACATGAGTAGAAGTACTTATAAAAGTATCTCTGAACACAATATAGAATAAAAGTCTCAAATTACTCAATGTTTTATTCAACTTGTGATAGGGTAAGGCTAATGTGGTTTTTGGGTTTTTAACTAAGGTGATTGATTTAAGAAAAAAGGATAGAGGCTCAAAATTTTTTGCAAAGGGAAAATAAATAAGTGGGTCTATTTTACGCTAAGGGTGTAAAAACAAAGAAGGCCTTAATCATTTTTATATCCGATCTGATCAAACAAATTCAAACCGGTTTCATGCAAGTTCTGAAGGTAACATAAATAAAGGAACCTCACACAATTCAAAGAAATAGCATGACATAAGAATGATGTCATTTAGGCTCGAGTTCGCTCACAAGTTCAAGTTAAGGATTCACTTTAATTCCACAATTTACCTCATCACTCAAATGTCAAAATTTTGACCAAGTTTATAAGATCAGTTATTGCAATCAATCAACATGATTCACCTTAAAACTCACTTAGCCCAATTTAATTTCTTGCATATAACCAATCTCATCCAAGCTAATATGACCAAGCTTCATGGATTAACATGCAAAAGCATACACAAAATCAATAAAAATCACACACAAAACTAAAATTATTCACACAAAAATAAAAAATTTTCATATCAAAAGTCCAAATCTTTCCCCCACACCTAAACCAACATTGTCCTCAATGTTAAAGAAGCATAAATAAAAAGGAAAAGGTGATAGAAACCTTCTTTATTATGGAAGTGCCAAAATCAAGATGTTGTCGGAGGTGGCGGTTGAAATCCTTCATGCTCCCAATAAGCCATCCAATTGTGTTCCAATTATGAAGGAAAGCTAGCAGTAAAATGTATGGTCATGGGTAGCCTGCGGGAGTCACTTTTCTTCCTGGGCATTGTTCCAATTCGTGGGAGACAACCTGCAAGAGAACACAATAATGCTACACCAAAATCACAAATGAGGTTTGATGGTTGAGTAGGCAATGAAATATGAGAGTTATGTGTATTCTGAAAGAGAAGATGAAATTTGTGGATTAATGTGTATTGGGATAGAGTATCGGTAACTGCAGATTAAAGATGAGAGAATGGATTTGTGGAAAACTGTTGGGTCCCGAAAATTTTTTTTCTTTTATTTTCCTTATTTTTATTTATTTATTTATTTTTATTCTTGATTTATCAATTTATTTATTTGTCTAC
>JANZLX010012366.1:0-10834 GCA_025531955.1 Erythroxylum orinocense | reverse complement strand
CAAGTTTAAGGTCTCAACAAGGCAAGTGTCTCGGGAATGGGCCTCAGCAGGGCTCACCTCCCGGGACAGTCGGGCTCTAGGAGCGGGATCCAACATGCAATCGTAGGCCACACTCATATTATTCTTATTCAGCAATCGAAATAGCCATCAACAACACCAAACAAAAAATGTTTTTAGGTTTTTTATTTTATTTTTAAGGTGTATAATGTATTAATCTGAAACTTTTCCATATTAGAATTTCCAATTCCATAATTGAAGATCAATAACATTAAATCAAATTTAATTAAATCATAGAATTAAAATACGACTATGATATCACTGTTGGGAAATCTGGATGAAATCTAATCTCGAATGCAGTGGAAAAATTACAAAACATTTTTGCAAATTGGTTTCCCAAAATCCAAGATCTCTTTAATTCCATAAAATGATTAATACAAATCATAATAAACTAGAAACTTAATTTGTAGCTTATTTTAAAAGTTGATCCTTATTTTGTTGTATCCCTCGAACTGCTTTTGAAACTGATCCGTCTCAACCACCGTAGTCATACACATGTCCGATCTCTAGTAGTATTCACATAATAAGTTGAGAGAACTGCATAACTTTTACAGAGAGGGTAAGCAAGAAGTACTAGCTCCGTTAAAGCTTAAGCCTATTTATAATAGGTTTTGGACTTTTAGTAATTTAATTGAAATTAAATCCTAATTCAATTAAAATTTAATTAGAATTACAAATAATTCTAATTAAATACCAATTATGCCTAATTAGATTCAATATCTCATATTGATCCTTATTTATTAAATATCTTATATTTAGTCATAAAGTTTCTCAAACTTTATAACAAGTCCAACTTGATTAAAATAACTTTGCTCTCTTCAACCCATACTTTATTTGAGACCCATTAGGTTCCTAAATATGTTGGCAATGATTATAGATTATAATTCTAATCCATTATTAGAATTAGATAAATTAAAAATCCTTTTAATTTATCTATAATTCTCCAATTAAACAATTTATAATTATAAATCAAGATTGAAGTCTAACAAAGCATCACGACCACCCAAATATTTAAGAAAGTCAAAGTGATTTTGACTAACCTTTCTGTACATGATTTTTTTCATATAATTCAATAATTTCATCATACAATGGTTCGATTACACATAAAGCATGAAATTAATGTCTACTCTATTTTAAGTTCAATCATATTAGTTCTCCACCATTAGCTTTCGATTCAATTAATGACATTTGCAAACTATTTACACAGCGTCATTCCACCTTGACCAAGGATTCTCAAAATCAATACTAATAGAGAACAATGAAACATTCTCCTCAATTACTTTAAGGTGATGAATACTATCTTGATCACATAACTACCTCTATAAAATTCATGCCACATCCAATGACTATAGATTGTCTGACCCATGATTAAATAGGTCATAGGTAGTAGTATCAAATCGTAGCAATCCTTATACAAGATAATTGTGGTAACCTTAAGTCAAAGGATCAATCATACAATCATCACAATAAGAATTCTACAGATGTACAAGTAATGTTTCAAATGGATTTCTTATATTGGGTCTGTTTAGTGAACTTAGTATCTAACAAGTACCTACACGTTTGTTGAAGTATCACTATACTTTAGCCTATGAGATTGACTGCTTCCTTCATAAGGAAAAACATAACGTGTGCTAGTCTTTTTGCATTTTATTAATATCTAATCTTAATAGAACAATGACAAGGAATAATTTAGGGATAATACATAAATGCAACATAAATCTCATTATAATTGCATTTGCAATGTACAATTATCTGATGGACTTTATCACATACATCTAAACATGTACAAGATAAAGAATGCCTTTAAATAATTGTTACTAAACTACAACTAAAGTGTTTGGCTGTAGGATATCAATCAACAACCATTAATTAAAGTCGGCATTCCTTAGGTATTTTTAGAAATAGCTCCTGTAGAGAATTCTTAAGGGATCAAGCTCAAAAGTTAAAATAGAAAGCTGGTTTGGTTTAAGTAAGCATGGCCAAGAGCTTTATTTATATTCTAGTTAGCTCTTAAAGGTAAGCTAAACAGTTTGGTCAGACTTGTTAAATTCCTTAATATATCAGATGTAGGCATATTCTCTTATTAAGAAAAAGAATCATTGTAGCATCTTCTCTTCAAATGCCCTTTCACCTCAAACCAATTTGGACAAATTACAATTCTTATGCAATATCACCTCTCTATCTTTGAATTGGTAAGAACTGATACATAAAGGTTCCTTTAGGTAGGGTTCAAGGGATGGACACTTTATTGTTTATAAAATTTAGCTAAACAATATTGCGTATGGCCTATGGAAAGGGAATCAAATGATGTTCTAACAAAAGCACCTACATATGCATACTTTACAAAGGGAGCTAATCAATTTAGTTAGGGATTAACTTATTCTTCATTTCCCTAGTCTAAAAATAAGTAGGATATTATCCTAAAAATGGAGTGTAGAAAAAGAAGAGCTTTTCTAAGCAATAAGATGTAGTTGATATTTTATATAAGCTCCAAAGATCACTATAAAAGTGAAACTGGAAGCCCCATTTTCCTTTCTTTATTTAATCTGTGTTCGTAGATGGAAATATCCTAGTTTCCTACTATAATGACTTTTTTGTTAGTTAGTCATCATCCCTAAGATAATTTAGCTTTTGTTAAGCTTGTTTAAGCTTATAATTAAATCCTTAATCTTTATTCTTACTAATCATTCTTTACTTTCTTAAAAATTATATCTTGTCATAATTAAATTACTTTTTTATTTGATTTGATTTTATAGATTAGTTTTTTTATATGATTTAATTTTAAATTTTAAATTAAAATTTTTTAAGGAAATTTATTAAATAAGGATGAATTTAGGAGATTGAGTTAAAAAATAAAAAATGTATGGATTAGAATGCATAAGAAAATGATAAAAAAAATTGTTCACTTAAAAAACGAAAAATTTAGGCCTTAAAAAAAGTAAAAAATAATAAAAAATGATTCATGTAACAATTGTGTGAAGGGAGGTACATGCATAATGAGGAAAGGAGAAAATAAACTATGAACAAAAGAAAGCAAGATGAGATAAGAAGGAAAGAAAATAGCTAGAGCAAGAAACAACAAAAATAGTAGAGAGTATAAAAGGGTTTGAACGGTAACAAACAAAAGGGAGGTGTGGTGGTGGGGAAGCTAATTAGAATAGTAAAAGATGAAAATAAATTGAAAACAAATTAAATAAACTAAAAGAGGGAAAAACTTGAGAAATAAGAAAAAAAAACACCTAAGAAAAAGAGGTTATTGTTAACGAGACTATGAACCCTTAAAACCCTACACTGCTCATACTTACCCTTCCCTTTCTTAACCACCAAATGTCCGTCGTTACCGCTGAAACCCTAATACAATACTTTGCAGCTGTCTTCAATGAGAAAAGAGATCTAAAATCTTTATAATGAAGTACGGAGAGTGAGATCTCAGTAGAAAACACTTCTCTTAGGATTGTTGAATTTCTTTTATTTGTTCTATTTTGATGTTTATATTTGACCCTGATGTTGTTTCTTATGAATATATTTCAATGATTTTACAAAAGAGTTTTATATTTGTAAAATATCTATGTTGATCTTAATGCTGATATGATAAAAGCTACTGATTAAATCAAATCTAATTTTGCATATAGACATTTGAAAAAAACTTGTTTATGGAATGACGTAGGCATTGATATTGTGATTTGAATGTAGAGCAAGAAATAGTCTTGTGTAATTCTTTGGCCAAAAAGAGCAATTTAGCCCCTAATATTTATACTAAAATTTGAGTTAGACCTTAAAGTTTTGAAACATTCAAAATGAACCTTAACGTTTGCAAAATGTTCAAAATGAATGCTAATGTTTAAAAAACGTTCAAAATAACCCCTTATTGGATGAAACAAAAGGCCTAACTCTGCCAGTTGTTCCATCCAGTCAAGGGTTGTTTTGAAAATTTTCCAAACATTGAGGTTCACTTTAAAATTTTTACAAACGTTAGAGTTTATTTTGAACACTCAGAAATGTTAAGGTCCAATTTAGATTTCAGTGTAAACGATGAGGTCTAAATTGCTGAATTAGCCTACTTCTTTTGGTATTAAGGTTAAACCTGTTGATGAAGTTTCATATATTTTAATATGCTATTAGATGTTTTAAGAGATAATAAATAACAAATTTCCAAACCTTTTTAGATTTTTTTCATTATAGTGTCTAACCTTTTTAAATTTTTAGTTAAGTGTCTAAATTTTTAATAATTTAAGAATTTAGTTTAAAAGGTTGTCTCCATTAGTATTTTGTTAATGGGGTTAACATGGCAACCTAAAGACTTAACATTTAGAGGGGCTACGTGACAAATTCTCCCCCATAAGATTTTCGATTATCAAATAAGTAACTTTTTATTGAACACATAATCACTATTTGTTTTCCATAGGAGACTCAAAAATCAAGTTTATTTAGATAAAGAACTGTATAGCCCCTCCAAATATTAGTCTTCACATTATTTCATTAATCATGTTAGCAAAATATTAGCACAACCTTTTAAAATATGTTTTTCAATTTTAAAGTTTAGGTACTTAATTGAAAATTTTAAAATTTGAACACTAAAGTTTTTTTCCTATGTTTTAATCATATAGAAATATTAGTTATTCCATCTATGGTTAGATCGTTGTACATTAAAAGGTGACAGTTTATTAACTTAGGAAATTTCAATATTCCAATCCTATAATCTCTGAAATAACTAAATATAAAGTGATATAAGTTAGAATTATTCTCTAGATGTTTCATTATATCTAATTTCTTCTTTCTAGTTATTTACTTTGTTTTATTTCTATTAAAATATTAATAAGTTTAGGATAAATTTAAGGTTAGATTAAATAATAACATAATCTTATTATTGATTAAATAATTGTAGGACGGTTAGATGTAACACTTTTTGTTTTGAGAAATTAAATTCGTTGAGTAAAGAATTAGAATAGGTAGCTAATAATATGAAAAACTATTAGAACAAAACAATTTATAAGCACAATACAATCATGGTTGTTCCCTTTAGAGGGAGGTAAAGCAATATAGCTCTAAAGTTGAGCTATAATAAAGCATGAAGTTTCATTCTTCTATGTAAGGTTCCATTCAATTCATTGCCTCATTGTACCTATAGTATAATCAACAGACTATTCTTGTCTTTAGTTTGACTAAGTTAAAGTGTTTAGTACCATTAATTTCTCTTTTGTTCGACTAAGTGCGTCCATAAGCAACTATTTTATGTGCTTTTTGTTTACCTAGAAAGATTATAAGGTTCATTTCCTTACAAATCCTTAGTAACAGATATCTAGGGAAGAGTTTAAAGGTAACACTTTCATTCTAATGACTATTTCCTTTAAGTGATTTAGAGTAAGATTTCAGACTAGGTTAAATATGAACTTATAATTTGGAATTTCTTAAGGATTGTATTAAGCATATGGTAAGTATAACCACATTCAAAAAATAGGTGATCAATCGATTCAATGCTTAAAGGAAATAGGCTATAATAATTAATGATATTATTCCCATAAATTTTGTTACATGTGTAGAGTTTCTCATTATTTGCAAGTCAAAGGATAAATTTCAGCTTACGGTTGGGTTCTAAATACCACACCAACTTGTGTAAATGCACTTTAAGAGCTCTTTTCCACCTATAAGAGGATTTTAAGAAAATTCCAAAAGGATGATTTAATTATATAAAGGAGTCTCTATTAGAAGAAACATGATAATAGTAGGTGTCGTTGCCATTTACTTATCTTTGACATACTGAATAAATTTAAATACATTATTTTCTAGTACTCTCTGACAATAACAATGGTTAGCAGAAGATTTTAAAGTTTTAAGAAAACATTAGACTTTCTTAGGGGTCCAAAGAACTCTAATTTTCTAACTATAAGTTAGTGAGGGAACCATCTCCAAACCTATGTTTAAACATCATTCTAATTTGGTGTTCAAGTTAAACATATGTAACATGGTCTAAGAAGAATCATATTTAGGAGTGCAAGGCTAAAAGTTCTTATGTCTTTAGTAATATGAGTGGATCCACTTTGACCTAAAGTGATTCTTTATCCACTAGGATTTTATAAATTCATTTTTTTCATCTAATTTTGTTACTGAACTTCAATACAACTACTCCCAGGCGTCCTTTATCTTTAGGTAAGTATATCATTTTCTAAGCAACTTTAACAATATAAGTACTGTTTATAGTTCCATCTTAAAGGAAGCTTCTAAGAATTTTTCCAACGGTTCTGGTCAAGCTAGAAGTGAAAATAATGTTTGCTAACTAGTAGGTGTGTAGAAGGAATTTAAAATAGACTTAATCAATTAGACCTTACTAGAAAAAGTAAGGGATTGATTACATTAGCTTTCTATTCTATGTTGTAATCTTACAGTGAGAGGAATAAGCTCCATATAAGATGGTCTCTTATACGAAATAGGTATCCTGATACAAGTAAATGGAAGTTTCTTTTACTTGGATACTAGTTAGGTTAGAGACCTATCCATATAAATAAGCAAAAATAACATATTAAAAGGCATTAATTTTTATATTTATTCATGTTCAATCCTAATAGCTCCTTAAAGGTCCCAATAGTAGTCATTAAGGCTCTTATAGAGTATAAATTAGCCCTAAAAAGAAGGAAAAGATCATCTAAAAAGTCAAGCTATAAATATCAAGTTTCTTGAATTTGTTATAGAACTTGAATCTCCTTTTTAGCTTTATTATATGCTTCCTAAGCCTCGTTAAAACTTATATGCATTGGCAAAGAGATAAGCGGATAAGGGATCTCTCTATCTCAACCCTTTTTTCCCCTTTAATCAGCCTTATTTAAGTTTAAGAATGCCAAGGGAAACTATTGTAGTACATTGCATAATCCATTTGGTAAAAGTTACAGGGAATCCAAAAGCATGTAAGATATTAATGATGAAGTTCCAATTGATGGTGTCAAAGGCTTTATGAAAGTCCACTTTGGTTGCACAACTTTTGAAGGAGTCTTTTCTGTTATAGTTCTTAAGTAATTCTTAAATAACGGGTATATTATCTCCTATATGTCTCCCTTATTTAAAGGCTCCTTAAATATTGTTAATGAGGGGCCTTAATAATAGCTTAAGTCTTGAAGCTAGTAGCATTGAAATAATTTTGTACTTCAACATTTAACGCTTATTAAAGAAATCTATAATAGTTTTAGACCCCAAATTCTTAATCAAGTGCCAAGATTTCCCAAAAAAAAAGGCTTTAAGCCCATCAGACCTAGTGCTTTGTTTGGTTTAAGACTAAACAATTTTCTTTCCATATCAAATGGACTGAAAGGAGTGATAAGAGCAGATGCATCCATATTTTGAATATTATGCATGATGAGAGAATTAAGGCAGCATTTATCGGTTGCATTATATTTTAGTGGGTAATTTAGTATGATTTTAGTTGTTAATTAGATGAAGTGTGCATAGTTAGGTTTAGAATTGTGTTAGTGTGATTATGTGTTTGTGTTTTTAAGTGTTATATGGATTGGAGGATGATATCGGGCTTTAATTTTATGTGTTTGAGGTGTTTTGATGAATTTGTTAGTGTTTGAGATCAGGTAAAGAAGAACAGAGAAGATTTGGACAACGCTTAGAGGAGGAGCTAAGACTACGATCTTGACATACCAGTCACTAAATAGGCCACGATTGTGACTCATTGGCCATAATCATGACAAAATCCAAATTTTAACTGCCACGATTGTGACTCATTGGCCACAATCATGATAGGTGAGATAACAGACATGGGGAATATGATAGACATCTAACTATCCTATTTGTTTTCCCAAGTACCGCAAGTGCACGGATCATCTCGTAGTATACTTAGTAATGAATCCCACAGGAATTGTGTAGTCACCTTAGAAGTTTAAATTAAACTTTGTTTGAGCAATTAATTGACAAACAATTAAAACGTTAAAGTAGAAATTGGGAAAAAAAGCACAGAATTAATATTGCCATAAATAATAGGAATCGATGCTGAAATTGGAAAAATCGAATCACTAAAGTTAGGGTTACCTTTACTACCCCATACAATCTTTCAATTTTTGTCAATATGATCGTGTTTAGTCGTAAGTATTTTCTAATGTCCTAGCCCTTTCTCTCTCAATACTTGGATTGAATAATCCCAAAATAACAATTAAAATCTAGTATGTGATCTCTCAACCTCCATTCCTAAACTAATCGTTAATTAGATATGATTACCATTTTGGACAGCTACATCACATTCCATATCTCTATGTAAATAATGAAGTAAATTGATAAATGGAATTTCCTACATGAATGCCCACTCTCATGGTACACTCAAAACATATTTCTCAGCCCCATATCTTTATGTAGAGCATGAGCATCCAAATACCATAAACACACATAAATGATCATAACATTGCACAAAAGTGAAGTCTTACATGGGTTATGTTGGACACCGCTTGATTCCAGAGTCCAACCCTTACTTTGATACTACCTATGTTGGATCCCGTTTTTGGAACCCAGCCCTTGCTCTGATACCACAAATGTTAGATCCCGCATGAGTCCGGAATCCAACCTCTTGAGTGAAATCATGAAACGTGATCTTCGTTACTCATTATTATTTTTTAATTTCCAACACTCTTCGGAATCATGAAACATATACGTCTTACCCTGTAGGGTAAATTCATTTAGCCCTTACAAAGCATAAACTTACTCCTTAAATAGATCCCAACAATCGATCCAAAATCGAATTCATTTAACCCTCATAAAGCATGAGTGGGTTTCGTTGTTAGCGTTACTTCAAAGTACCCTCATTAGCCATCTTCGGTTCACATTATTCACATAGCATCACAAGCCACAAAGGCAAGACCATATAATGTAATCAAAAAAATCACAATTGGCTTCTTCAAACATGTAGCTCTTAGTCTCTAGTTCATTTAGAAACAAGAACCACCCCAATCGAAGCTCTATAGCTCAAGAGATGCTTAAAAATTCCAAATATGTTCATAGCCCAATTATGATCTTCCAACCGACCCCTCACTTCCTATCAATCAAACTTTATGAATTCGAAACCAATGGATATACAATTTTATGGAAAGGTAGAAAAATGTGTTAGAAATCTAACGTCTCCGGATGAAGGAGTTATGGCCAAACGAAGCCAGTATGTTCATATCCTCACTCCTATTGGACATACTTTGGAGCAAACGCCATAACTCTCACTATAGGTGTCGGATTAACTTTGTTTTTAAACGGTTAGAAATTAGACATCCAGGGCTAAAACTTTTGTGAAGACCACAAATTGAAATTTGGTCATTTTCTGGGTCAAAACACACGGACCGTGTGATCCAACTGTTAAGTCAAAATGACTTTATGATAAACAGTTTTGATGAGAAACAAAAAGCAAACGAATGAAAAGCAGACGAATGAAAAGTAGACGAAAGCTAAGCAAAAGCAGACGGAAGCAAAAAAAATAGACGGAAGCAAAAAGCAGATGAAAGATAAGAGAAAGTAGATGGAAGTTAAGCAAAAGCAGATGGAAGCAAAAAAAAAACAGACAGAAGCTAAACGAAAAGCAGACGCAAGATTAAGCAAAAGCAGACGGAAACAAAAGCATACGCAAGCTAAACAAAAGCAGACGGAAGCGAAAGCAGATGGACGCAAGAAAGCAGGCACTAAAAATTAGACGGAAGCATCAGTCTGAGTTAGTTACAAGACTCAACTAAATAACCGTTTCTTTAAAGAATCAAAAAGCAGTTATCAAGAAGCAGATGGAGACGAAGACTATAAATAAGAGTCGAAGTCGAAGATTACAATAAGTCAGAGCTTATTACGAAAGTCTAGCAATTATTGCGAAAAATTTCCGTGCGAAAAATTGAGTGTTATCTTTTACTATAACAAGCTCGAAACACTGTTAGTCTGATAGTGATACAATTAGCCTGAAGAGGTTAAGCATAAAAGAATACTGATTGTAAAGAGACCTGAAGAGGCTCAAAGGAAAAGAATACTTGTAAAGTTTTGAGAGATAGTGAAATCTCAGATAAGCATCTGAGGACTAGACGTAGCCCACGGTTTGGGGTGAACCAGTATAAAAATTACTGTGTCGAATTCTCTCAAATCTCTCTTCATCTTTAGATTGTGACTTTCAATATTACTATCGTACATAAGTTTTAGAAAATCGTTTACAAACATAAATAACAGTAGTTCTTTTAAAACGAATTAATTTTGTTAAAATATAAAGAAGTCTACAAAAAGGGGTTAACGAAAAAGTTTACCACAATTCAACCCCCCCTTCTTGTGCATCTAAATATCGTTATTGATTACTGTACCAACGTGTGATTCACTTCAATTTTCACTTCGAGATGGGTTGATTTGCTATATGTGAGCATATAGTCCTTGGTGCCTTGTAAGTACCTAAGGACCTTCTTTGCAGTTTTCCAGTGGTCTAGTCCAGGATTACTCTGATATCATCCTAGCATTCCAATAACAAAACTGATATCTGGCTTAGTGCATGTTTGAGCATACATTAAGCTCCCAACTATTGATGCATACAGAATAGACTCCATGTCCTTACGTTCCAAATCGTTTCATGGACATTGCATTAGACTAAATTTGTCTCCTTTCTGAATTGGAACTATCCCTGCAGAGCATTTTTACATTTGAAATCTTTCTAATATTTTCTCGATATAACCTTTCTGAGACAATCCTAGCAATCCTTGTGATCTATCCCAGAATATTTCTATTCCTATCACATAGGATGCCTCACCCATATCTTTCATTTCGAAATTATTAGAAAGAAAATTCTTTA
>JANZLX010012348.1:0-10835 GCA_025531955.1 Erythroxylum orinocense | reverse complement strand
TGAAGATGGAACATATTCTTCAATGATCTCTAGGGTAGGAGGTTTTACAGATAGGTTGTGTATAGGAAGATCCAAATTATCAGGAACTGGTAGTCATCGGGTTTGTGTTCTAAGCAAGGGTAGAACTTCGTTTAATGACATTGTATTAGGTAGTGGTCTAATACGCAAAATGAAGTTCACAAGGGACTTAGGTATACATATAAGATTTCCAATCTTCATCGTTTTGATCCTCCCTTTCATAAGCTTTCCCCTTACTGGACAAGGTTCACTTGGCTAGCTACCACTTGGTCTTGGGTCTTCTGAAATATGATGTGAAATGAACATACTTGACACCTTCTTTTCTGTATGGCATGCCTCATCTATGAGTCGCACTTCCTCTACTATTTGCTCTACAAATAGATCATCTGTTACCTCTTCTAGGTATAATTTCTGCTTCCCCTTATCCATATTGCGTACAATAGGACGCATTGGTTGAATGTCAGACACAACCTTTATCACCGTGTTCTCTGTTAGTGGGATAAGGCTTTGTTTTTTTGTAAATAACTAACAAATTTTTTTAATCAAAAAATTTGAATGGTGAATAAATAATTTGATATTAAAATTTACATAGAACCAGTAAAAGATAATAAGGTTATAACAATGAGTAGGCATTAGAGTACCTAACTTTATTTCATAATGATTGCATGCACATCAATTAATTAGTAATTGTATTGATTGTAAGGATCAAAAGCAACTAACTATAATATTAGTATATTAACAAATTATTGTAGATCAAAAATTTGCAATATACACAAAAGGTGACATGTTGGCATATAAATGTAACATGAAAATAAAAACTAATATTACCACAAGGATGAATTCTACATTTAAGTTTGGATACATTTGCAAGTTATTAAGTATAAACTATATATTAGACTATAAAAGAATAAAAATTATACAATAAAAGAATAAATCAATGAGATTTATTGATGATTATAAAAGGCACAAGTGTACCATTTAAAATGATATGGAAAATAGGAATTTATTTAGTAATGATAATACAAGAATTTCATATGAAAAAGGCAAACAACATTAAAGTGGATCATTGACAGGACTTGCTTGTCTAAAGTTGCCCATTATAAATTTGCTCTCTTTTTCCCTTTTATTTTCTGTTTTTTGTTACTTTCTCCATATTTATTAGTTTCTCTTTTGGTTGGTTTATTTATCATCAATATTTCTCTCTAATTTTTTGGTTTCCTACCTCTCTTTCTTAGTTTGTTTCCCATTAGTATTTCTATCTAATTGCTTGGTATCCTATCAATCACATTTAGCCTCTAAGATTCCGTAAAAATGAATTTATATTGTTATAGTAATCTATATTTTTTTCTTAAGTTACTAATGAATTTGTTATTTTGAAGAGAAGCAATATAAGAACGAAATATGGTTATAATTAAAGAAGATAACTTCATGAAGTTAATAAAGAAAAGTTAATGTTTTGCAACCTTCAAAGTTGCAAATCAAGTCAAGAACAAAAGAAGATCAAGGCATATCAAAGTCATTTTATATTAGTGTTATTTATAGTAAGCTCACTTTGTTAGTTCAGTAATCTCAATGGTTACCATGCATAAACATTCCATAACTTTTTATTGCATTAATTTTTTCATTCATCAAGAGCTGTTAAAGCATTCAATTTTAAGAAAAAGCCTTTTGACTGTAAGCACTCTTTAGGAAACAATTTTGGAAGTGTTTAAAGTATAATGACAATAAACAAATTGAGTTTAAGCATTTGAAGTTATTAAAGTCTTAGTTTTGGAGCAATTATTCATCTTATATAGGTTAGTGCTTGATCAATATAGTTAAAGTTCTCAAATTGATGCACCAATAGTTTGTGTTAACATTAGTTGATATATTGATCAACTGATATGCCTAGTGGTTAGCCAAGATCTCGTTGCCTAATGAATTTGCACAATTAATACACATTGGTCGACCAATGTCAATGTTATACTGGTCAAGTAGTGCTCTGTAACTAACCATTGTAATTACTAGTTTGTGGCTCTAATGGCTAACAGGGATCCCAAAATCCTATAAATACATCTTTTCTCATTGTTTCTTATACTAAGAAACATTTAGGGTGTCTTTTACTTATATTTTTATGTGTTTTTCAAGCATTTGAGTATCTTTATCCCATATTTGATTGAGTGAACTTGTTTGGAATTATTAAAGTGATAAAATGAGATATTTTGAGTTATAAAATTTTATTAAAAAGTTTATACATTTTACTTAGGAGTATTTTAAAGGGCATTAAGGTTCTTCTTCACTTTAAAAAAAGAATGTAAAAGGATTTTTTTTCCAAGAAAGGATTATAAAATGGTTATTCTTCATCTTAAGGGGAGAATTATAGTCGAGAAATAAAAAGAGTCTTGGGAGTAGACATAAGTAAGGATTATTTGTTGAACCACTATAAATAGGTTTTTTTTCTCTCTTTTATGTCCTCTTTAAATTTTTATTTAATTACTTGGTTGGTTTTTATTAAGCAATTTATTTTTATTATGTTGGGGGTCACTCATTAGAAACTAATAAGTGATTTCAGATTGAGTATACTAGGCTAACATATCAAATGAGATCCTATAGCAAAGATCTTAATGATATATTTGGGAGCATCATCATCATCATTTAACTAAAAGGGATAAAGCATTAGTAGAGCACATTTCTTCAATAGAAATGAATACCTCTAGTAAAAAACTAAGGTGGTGATTTTCTTAATGGCTAAAAGTGTTGACCTATGGAAAGTAGTTTCTAATGGTCCCTTTATAACTATAAAAATCATAAATTAAAAAAAGGTGCCTAAATTAAAGGAAGAATGGGAACTTCAAGATAAGAGATTAATTTCTTTGGATAGTAGGGTCGTACATATCTTAATTTGTACATTAGGAAGAAATGATTTTATCATGTATCTATGTGTGAAAAAATCATAAAATTTCACACACTTTAATGTAAGATCCCACATCAGTTGGGGAGGACAACGAAGCACGCCTTATAAGGGTGTGAATACCTCTCCCTTACAGACACGTTTTCCATGCCCTAACACACCGGATCCCATCAGAACTCTGAACTTAAACGTGCTAGGGCAAGAGCAGCACCAGGATAGGTGACCTCCTAGGAAGTCTTATGGAAAAACAAAACTGTGCTGACTGAGCCCAAAGCGGACAATATCTGTGGGCTGGTGGTCTTGGCTGTTACAATGGTATCAAAGCCAATACCGGGGCCGTTGTACTAACGAGGACGCTAGGCCTCCTAGGAGGTGGATTGTAAGATCCCACATCGGTTTGGGAGGAGAACGAAGCGTGCCTTATAAGGGTATGGATACCTCTCCCTTACAGATACGTTTTTCATGCTTTAACGCACCGAATCCCATCAGAACTCTAATGTTAAACGTGCTAGGGCAAGAGCAGTACCACGATAGGTGACCTCCTGAGAAGTCCTATGGAAAAACAAAACCATACGGGCTGGGCCCAAATTGGACAATATTGTGGGCAGGTGGTTTGGGCTGTACACTTATGAGTTACATATGAAGAAACATTACATATGAGGAAACAACTCAAGTAAATGAGAGCAACGTTAGCATATTAGAACATTAATATGAACTGTTTCAAATTAAGCATGATGAAATCATATATAGTAAGTACATTAGATTTATTGATATTATTAATGCTCTTAAAGGTCTTGGAAAGACTTATACTAATGTTTAAATGGTAACAAATTACTTAGTTCACTTCTAAAGATATATGAAGCTAAAGTGAGGATTATACAAGAAGCAAGCTAAAGTGATGATTATATGAGAAGCCAAGGATCTAGCAATACTACTATTAGAAAAACTTATTAAATCTCATGTTATATATAAAATGAGACTTTAAGAGACATAAGAAGAAAAAAATACTCCTAAAGGAAAAGAATTTAGCATTCAAAGCCTCAAAGGAAGAATTGAGCAAAGATGAAGAGACATCAAATAGTGAACGTGATGGAAAAAAACATTGGCTTGATCATTAAAAAATTTAAGAAATTCTTGAAAATGAAAATTTCCAATAGAAAGGACTTCAAAAAAGGTAAAGGTGATTTAAAACATAAATCCTTTAACATTATTTTCTTTGAATGTAGAAAATTTTTCTATTTAAATTCAAAATATCCTCTACATAAATATAATGAGAAGTATGGATGAAACTATAAGAATGACAACAAGGACAACAAGAGAGAAATTAAAGCCTCAATTTGGGAAGAAACAAGTGAATAAAAAAAATGAGCATTCAAAAGAAGATATAACTTATATATGATTTACCTTTATAGACAATGATGAGGTATCATCTAACTCTAATTCTTTTAATAGTGACAGTGATTTTAGATTTGATGAATTAGTCAAAAGTTTAGAAATCAAAACTAAGAAAAGTAAGTAATTATCTTCCAAGCTCAAATAATTTTAAAATAGTTAGATGCATACATTAATGAGAATGAAAAGATGATAAATGAATTTCATAGCATTAAAGCATCCAAAAATATGAGCATTCATTTCAATCATGTAATAAACATATTAAAAAAATGAAAACGAGATGTTGAAATAATTAATATTGTAAAGGATTCATTATCCAAATTCACTAAAAGAAGTGAAAAACTAGAAAACATGTTAGGAGCTTTAAAACAATCTTAGGTATAGAATAAGATTCAACAATGGAAGTGAAGCCAACTCTAAAGCCACGTCTGTAAAGAAGAAAATATTTGTATAACAAAGAACCATTGCCTAATGTGACAAATAAGTATAGAGGATTCACATCTAAGCATATGCATACACATGCCATATCCATTAGGACTATTTTAAAAAACAAGCATCATCCTTCATATATTGCTCATAATATAGGTATAGGGTTCAATACTCTTCAGGAAAGAATAGACATAACTACTATAATTACACATATCCACTTACAGCCTTTTAGGACTTAAAAAAAGCATACATCAAGCTTTCATTTATAGTAGGTATAAGATATATAATCATGATAGGATATTTCACTACCTTAGAAGAACATTCATTTCCTTTAATATCCAAAGAGAGATTTCTCATTATGTATATACCAAGCAATGCATTTATTCTTCATCATTACCTATATAATATGATATGTCACTTTTTGTGGTAAGTATAGACCTATCTATAGATTTTTTTTTCTTAAACAAAGAATGGCAATAAAAAGGAAGCCAAAAATCAAGGAAGCAAGCTCATTTAGATAACTAAAACATATTAATTATTTTGTTTTGTTGGGATCTTTGGAAAGAAAAAGCAAATGGTATATAGTAATGATGGTAGTTATTGTATTTAGTATTATTCTTGAAGAGTTTGTGCTATTTATCTTGACAAATATAACCTTCTTGCCTTTAAGAAAGTATTGAAGATATTGTTGTAGGATCTTAGCCCTTAAAAAATATAACCACCGAGACTTTTAAAAAGAGTCAACTGATAAATCAAGTAAGGGAGATGGGAAGGATGAGATGCTTTGAATGGATTGAAAATTTAAGAACAATCACCATTCAAATCATTCATAGGTAATTTTCAACAAGATGTAATTATTAGTTAATGTTTTAGAAATATGAGAATTCTTGCACTTACTTGTTAATTTGAGTCTAAATCCTTAGTGATGAATGTTGGGTTTACATTGTAAGTATAATATGGATCTTAGTTCCTAAACTTAGAGATTAGTATACAAAATAATGATATTAAGTTAGAATTTACATCAATTGGGCAATGGTTTCTCAAAGCTATTAAGTGAGGAAAATTTAGATTAGGTTATATGAGAATTTTATATAATAAGGATCTATTTATGTATTTTAACTAATTCTCAATCGATATTTAGTTAGCTAATTATGTGTTTAAATATTTTTATTCGAGTTTTAAGGTTGTTTAGTAGCTTTTTAGAATACATTGGTTGACCAATATCTTAGTGTGGTCAACTAATGTCCAAAAACATATTCTTTTTTATCTTTCTAATAAGTTTGTAAGGACTTTTGTTGCTCATTTGGTCAACTAATTACACATACTAGTCAACCAATGTTGTTAAGTGGTCAACCAATACCCCCCTTTCCTGAGAAATATTGTGTTTCTAATGAGTTTGTAAAGAGTTTGGTCACTCCTTTGATTGACCATCTACACACTTTGATTGATCAATATCCTCAATTGGATGACCAATGTATCATTTTCTAAGAAACTTTTCTTTCCGGTGAGCATGTAAGTAAATTAGTTGCATATATTGGTCAACCATACTAGTCATTAGTTGACCAATTTAGCTCTACAGTTGACTAATGTAGCAAGTTCAAAAAAAATGTCAATACTGCTTCACCAATCCTATCTAGGTCAAACAGTGGTTGATCATTGTAGCTATATGGTTTATCGGTCTTCATATTCTAAGAGATTTTTCCTTCTCTTTTCTTCTGCTTACATTTTTCTTGCTTATACCTCTCAAATCCCTAGATAACTCACTCTTGTCATTGAAAAACATTATCCCCTATTGAAACTAACTACCTTATCTTCAATTTTTCCCCTTCTTGTTAAGATTATTAACACTCACATTCTCTTTAGATAATCCCTAAAATTTTAGGATTTTTTACTAATATTTATGCTTTAAAAGTTTTTCCATAAATTACATGGTTCATCCAAGCTTTTTAAGAATCAAGTGTGATTACATCATATTTGTTTTAAATTTGAGTTCTTTATTCTATTATTATCTTTGAAAATTTAGGGCTTTTAAAATATATTCTTTTATGAAATTAACGATTGGATACTGAAATTTTGCTTATATCTTTTACAATTCTAACCTCTAATTTTGTCAAAATTTTCTTTTGTTATTTCAATTGAAAATTTTAACTTTAGGCAAAAAAATAAAATTAGAGATTTTGCAAATTAGATATAATTAGAAATGTTTCTATCAAAATTGACCTTTTATATTGTTGTTTAAATTCTTTAAATATTTAATAGCACTTTTTCTTAAGCAAGTTTATCAATCTTTTAACTATGTTAGATTGATGAATGAAACTTTCTATTATACTTTTTTGGATAATTGATTTCTTCTTAATGATTTTAAAAAGGAGAGAAATATTGGTGATATTAGATTTAGGAGGAGTAACGACATTCATAAGGAGTAACTTTTGTATATGTGGCGAGTTTTATATATTTATAATATGATCAATATTTTATCATCATCAAAAGAGGGTGTCCAAGATCATTGAACCAAAGAGGTTTTGATCTATATTTGGATATCATAGAAGATAACTCTTACTGAAGGATTTCTTATTTTGATGAGAAGCAATATAAGAATATGATGTAGTAATAAACTCAAGAAGATAAGTTCATGAAGTTGATAAGAAAAGGTGAACTTTTATAACATTCAAAGTGAAGACCAAATCAAGAATAAAAGAAGATCGAGTATATCAAGTTCATTTTATATTATGTATTATTTATAGCAAGCTCACTTTATTAATTTGGTAATTTCAAAGTCTCACTATGAATAAATATTTCATATCCTTTTATTATATGAATCTTTTCATTCATAAAAAAAGTGTTAAAGATTTTTTTAAAGATAAAAGCTTTTTAATCTTTTTTATTTTTTTTCTTTATAATTTTTTATTTGAACAAAAGTTAAATTATTTAAGAAGGGAGGAACTCCATAGATTTTTAAAATTTACTTGTACAAGTGAAGCATCCATTATAATTCCTTAAACTTAATAATTTCTCATGTAATAAATACAAAAAATAATTTATTAACTTAAATATAGAGAAAAGGAAGAAGAAATTTTTATCTTAATTTATTGAACAAAAAATTACATACATTTAAGTTATTTACAATGTACAATATAATAGATCAAATATAAAACAATTATTAAATAAAATAATTAACAAATAAATAAGATTTTATAAATCTATTTACATTTGAATTCAAAGTAAGCATATCACCTCAAACTAATAATTATACATATTACAGATCAAGAATATGATTTTTTCAATTCATAGCCATTATTCCTTGATGGTAGAGGGAGTGAGACGAATGAGAAGAATCTTAAGAAGTTGTTGATATACAACACCAAACATCCTAAATTTCTCCAATTGACGTTAAGATTCTTTTGATGAGAAAATGAGGACATTTAATTTACATTATAAATTAGTTCTTCTCTTCAATTTGATAAAATAAAAAAAAACAAAAGTTTCTAAATATGAAATGGGCATAAACTTTTTTCTTAATTAGAACACTTACATTTTTTTTACTCATAACTTATTGTTTTACTTCGAATGGGTCTTAAAATTTGGAAAACCTTCTAAAATAACAACTAAAAGAAGACTAAAGTGCCAGATATATATATATTGGTTTATGTCCTATAACCAATCAATTGGTTATAGATTAACGTCATTATTATTTAAAGGCTTTCTGTATCTTATCCATATTTAGATGTATATGGTAAAGTTCATGGGATAAATATACATTACAAATAAAAAATGATAAGAATAAAATTATGATATTTATATTACATTTATTTATTATCTTTAAATTGATCGTAGTCATTATTATATTTAGACTCAACATTAATAGAAAAAAAAAGACTAGCACACATTATGTTTTTTCTTATGAAGAAAGTTGTCGATCTCAAAGGCTAAAGTATGGAGATACTTAAATAAATGTGTGGGTTCTCATTAGAGGATAAGTTCACTGAACTAACCTTAGACAAGAAATCCATTACATGTATGCTTAATGAAATTCTCATTATGATGATTATATAAGTGATTCTTTGATTTGAGATCTTCAAAGTTATCTCATAAAGGTATTTATTTGTGTAAGGAGGAAAATACAATATAATATATTGTATAATGAAATATTTATTTCTTCTATAGTTATGCCTAGTATAATAACTTACCTTTGGTTATTCCAATTAAACTAATTAATAAGATTTCATATAAGATATAAAATGTTATGACTTTGAACGAATCAAAGTCATGACTTCAATATGTGATGCTTAATTGAGGAATATCCAATAATTTTATAACCAAGATAGATAAGAAAGGTTATGAGATATCTAAAAGGTTAGATATAACCTTATAGACCCGTTGAACAAATTTTTTATTTCAATAAACACCTATAGGATAATGGTTCTTATGATAAGTAGTAGGAGTAAGATGAAGATTGAAAAGTTCAAATCTCATGACAATACATCCAATTGAAACTAGTGCCTTTATTAATACATTTGATGTATAGTTGATAGGTTACAAGAAAATAAAAAATTCACTTTTATGATGAATTCAAATAGTTTCTTTTAGAGATGCTTATGAATTTATTGTATCTACAAGAAGGTCATTGGGTGTATAGTTGTCCTCTTCAGTAGGAGTATGTATAGACAAATTACTTATATAAAGAACAGTAAACTGTATTTTCAATTATTGAAAATGTAATTATCTAAGAACATTTCATATTGGATATGAAAAAGATAATAACTTAATTATGGGATTTAGATATATATAAAGATATATTAAAAGTTGTTTACCTATTATACTCCACATACGAAAATGTTGTACTAAGGGAGTTTAATATTTAACACATCTAATACTTGTAAAGTATTAAAAATATCCATTATTCTATGTATTAATTGATATTTGAGTACAAAGTTATAAGGTTTTTAACATTGGAAGTAAATATTGATTAAAGTATATTTTACTTATATCAATAATATTTTTGATATTAGAAAGGTTCCAATGTAGCAATGGTTGCTAATTAAGCCATAATATATTTTTCATTTAGTGAAAATAATTATTTGGATCGATAAGTTTTTTAATGAACTTGATATAATTCTTTGCATTATTAAAGACAATAATGTACTATAGAACATTAAAGCTATGAAGCATGAAAAATGAGATAAGGTCTTATCAAGGATCAAAGTATATATTTAAGCAATTTCTCTTAATTATAATGATAATTAAGATGAAAGTTGTAACATTTAAGCAAGTGCTCACTATAAAGAATCTTGTAGAATTCTCTCACTAAACCATTGTCCCAGTAGTAGCATGATCATCGTATGGTGATGTAGTATAAGATACTTAAAGAATTGGCTTAGTTTAAGTGGAGATTATTAGTTTATATAGCCAATCAATTAGCTATAGTTTAGTAACATAATTATTTAAAGGCATTCTTTATCTTATACATATCCACATGTAAATGGTAAAGTCTATGAGATAAATATACACTGTAAATAAAATTATGACGAGGTTATAATTATGAGATTCATATTGCATTTATCTATTATCCTAAATTGTTTCTAGTCATTGTCATATTAAAATTGGACATTAATAGAGTATAAAACTACTAGCACACGTTATATTTTTCCTCACAAAGGAAGTAGTCAATCTTATAGGCTAAAGTATAAAGATACTTAAAAAAATGTGTGGGGGCTTGTTAGAGAACAAATTCACTGAACTGATCTTAGATAAGAAATCTATTTTGTTGGACCCCGGACATTTTCTTGATGAATTGAGCATAATTTTGATTTATTATTGAGATTTTGAATGATGAATTGTTTCGGTCAGATTTGACTTAAGCATGTTTAGAATAAATTATGAGGTTTGATGGAATAATTTTTGGGAGTTAATTATCCCTGAGAAGGCTAGTGGAATTTTATGATATGGTTTGATTGAATTAAAAGTTGTAAGATGTGTAAGGGCAAAATGGTCATGACACTTAAAGGCATAAGTTATAAGGCTTAAGTGAGGGGCAAGATGGACCTTGCACATTTGTGGTATTAAGAAAGAGTATAAAAGAAGAAAAAAATAGAAAATGAGAGAAAAA
>JANZLX010012313.1:0-10839 GCA_025531955.1 Erythroxylum orinocense | reverse complement strand
TCCTTGCCTTCTTCTTGCAAAATATATAAGTCTCCAATAACCTTAGCAACCCCAATCATCCTCCCCGATTCCAAATCTTGAAACATACAATGAGTTGACCAAAAATTAGCTTTGCAATTCATATCTTTGGTCAGTTTGGTAACAGAAACAAGGTTATATGAAAGATTTGGAATGTGAAGAACATTTTTTAGTGTTAAGGTTTTTGAAATAGGGACTATCCCTTTTCTTGCTACTGAAGCTAGGGACCATCTGCAATTCGGATTTTCTGGTTCCCTGCACACGGTGAGTAAGAGGAAAAAAATTTTGGAGCTATTAGTCATGTGATCAGTGGCTCCAGAGTCAACTATCCAAGACTAGGAGGGTATAGAACAAACAAAGGCTTTTGGAAGGATTATACCTTATTGGACCATAGAACAAGAGGGTTTTTTTTTGAATTCTCATCTGGAAGTAAGATGTACAGATGATCAAGCTGTTCCTTAGTGAATAGAAAGGTCCTGGTCATGATTGGGCTGGTTCCCAGCTTGCAAAGCCTCCCCTTCTCCTGCTCCACTAGTCCATTTTTTCTTCCAATTTGCTGGTTTACCATGTATCTGACAGCAGGTATCTCTTGTATGCCACAGTTTTTTGCAAAAATCACACCATGTTTTCTGCTTGCTTTTACTTTTTTCACCCTCAATGTCACTATTCTTTGAGACCAAGGCTGAACCTTCATTCTGGAATTCTATAGTTCCATTTTTTTTCCCAACATGACACTTTTTCGAGCTTCCTCTCTTCTCACTTCAGAGAAGACTTCTCGAATTGAAGGTAGTGGCCTTCTTCCCAAAATTTGTCCCCTAACTTCATCCAATTCTCCCTTCAAACCAGGCAGAAAAACAAACACTCTTCCCCTGTCAACTTTCTCTCTATATTGGGCTGCATCTTTTGGATCTTTCCACTTTGTTTCCTCAAATAGATCCAACTCTTGCCATATTATAGTCATCTCATTATAATATGCAGTCACATCTAGCTCACCTTGCTGCATTTTCCACATTTTTTAGTTGAGTTCAAACAGTTGAGCATAGTTTTCCAGGTCTGAATATGTTTCTTTGACTGCTTCCCATACATCTTTAGCTGTTGGGAGAAAAATAAAGGGTCTTCCAACCCTTGGTTCCATGGAGTTGATAAGCTAGGTTGTAACTGTGGCATTCTCCAAGCTCCACTGGTCAAAATTGGGGTCTTCTGGTCTTGGAGTTTGGACTGCTCCTGTTATGTACCCTAGTTTTCCTTTTCTAGTGATGACTAGACGGGCTGATTAGGACCATTCTAGGTAGTTTCTTCCATTCAGCTTCTGGATTGAAATATGTAGGGAATTTTCTAGTTGAATGCTAGCTGAATCAGGTTGGTTTCCTGATCCAAAGAGAGGGGTAGAGCTGCTGGTGGTCTCGAGGGATGAAGACCGAGATCCTTCCATTGTAGCCTTGTAATTCATGGAAGAGCGTGAGGCTCTGATACCACGTAAAAGCTTCTAATTTTTATTCAAATGATGATGAAAGATGTACAGATACTGCTATTCTTATATAGAGCTAGGGTACATAGTTATTGCAGTCTTCCTAATTAGGAAGATTCCTAATTTGAAAATATCCCTAATATAGCTAGATATTACAGCTAAGGATACTCTATAAGGATAATCCCTTAATTAATGGACTGTCTATTATTATGGGATTCTATCTATTATTATAAGATTCTCTACAGATTCACGCAAACAACAACAAAAATAGAGCATACGTATATCATTTCTTCACAAAAATTTGCACTCTTTTTATACATATTTTCAATGATTTTTCAAACTCAAAAATCATTTCAACACCATCTTATGAAATATTGATCATCAAAACACACAAAGAAGATATCAATATTCTCATCCTATATCCACGGTGCACATGTATAATAACCTTCATTCTCATGATCATGTAATATCAATTAAACACCGTATTTGTTTCATATTCACACCACTCATGAGAATTAACAAATTACTTGTTAAAACTTCAAGTTCTTCAAAAACATCAAGAATCCCTAACTCCTTATGCAACCTACGTATATCATTGTAGAGGTTGGTAGGTTTCGATTTCTTTTGGCAAGTGGAGAAAACAACAAGGTGCGAGTAGCAAGTGAGAAACAAGAAAGCTAGATTTAACGTGCATGGATGTTGGTGAGAAAATCTATGAAGAAGATGAATAAAATCACGACGAAGAGGAAAGTAAGGACAAAACAGCATACTAGGCCTTTCTAATATAATCGTAAAATAAAGATTAAGTTAGGCAAGTGACACTTGTCACTTGCCCACTTCCTATAGCCTCACCCAATTCACTATTTGCCTTCAATTTCTACTCCAATTGTCTCCCGAAATTTCAATATCATTTTCTCATAAATCCTAATACCGTTAGCCAATTATTTCAGTTGTCATTTTACACTTATTTCTACTACCATTCATCAATTGACTTCCCACTTGGCATTTTTCTTAATCCAAAAATACTCATAATTTTGGAAATTTCCTAAATTTCACTAAAAATTCCAAATCAATAAATATTATTACCAAATCAATTTTCAACACATATAAACTAAGATTCTCAGTATAATCACATTTATAAATCATTCATACCCAGAAAATATCAATGAATGCATGTACAATCATTTAAATGTGCAAAAATCAATATTCACATGTGTGTGTATGTTATATTATGCATGAACATGAAATGAACTTTTTAACCTCTTAATAAACTCTCATGTACACAATTCTAGGATCCTAACCCTTAACATGAGATACGGAATGTTACAATAGCTTTCCAAATCTTATTAGGTAGTAACTCCCGAAATGCAATTAGAATGAGTCTTCGCATAAAAACATGACAATCATGACTTTTCATCCCAAATAATTTGTACTTCCTAGCTCATATCCACACACCTTGCAAAGTTTGAAATATAACCAACGGAAAAATTTAGACATTTTAACCATTCACACAAAATTTTCTTTTGTTTTTTGTCGAAAGTGTAACATGCTTTCGGATATTTAATGGTGCAAAAATCTTTATCTAACTTATTCCTTCTACAAAAAAGTTGCAAATTAGCTTGTGATTTTGCATTGTCCTTTGTCCTTCCTTCAATGTCATGATGGTATTGAACAAATTGTCAAAAATATTTTTTCAATATACATCACATCCAGATTATGACATATCAAATTAGTTTTTCAACATAGCAAATCCCAAAAGTTGCTTCGTTTTCTCCAACCAAAATTTTTACTAATGCTTGTATTCATTAGCTTCAAGTTTTGTAACTTTCAGTGACCCTAATTCATCAATCTCTTGCAATATCTTTTCACCAGCTTTGTGAGGGGTTGAAGGTGTTTTAACCATTTTATTCTTAATAAAATTTTGTTTATTTCGTTTAAATGGATGATCTGGAGGAAGAAATTTCCTGTGGTTATCAAACCAATATGTTTTGCCTCCGTTTAGAAGATAAAACACATCAGAATCAATGCCACAATAAGGATAAGTCAATTTCCCTATCGTGCTCCATCCAGAAAACATAGCATATGTTGAAAATCACTAATAGTCCATATAAAAGTTGCTCTTAACACAAAATTTTGTCTAAGAGACACATCATATGTCTCAACAATATGTTCCCAAAGATGCTACAATTCAGATACTAATGGTTGTAAGAATACATCAATTTTATGCTTTGGATTTGTAGACCCTAACACAATCACTATCAAGAACATTTATGCCTCATTTATATACATCCATGGAGGCAAATTATAAAGAGTAATTATGATTGGCCGTGATGAATATTGTTTGCACGATTGACTAAAAGATTGGAATCCTTCTGTTGACAATACCAACCTAACATTTTGACTTTTAACTGCAAACTCATAATGGGTGTTATTGAAATGTTTCCATGCCAGTGCATCCGATGGATGGCTCATTATTTCATCTTCTTGTTCATGTTCATCATGTCATCTCAAGTGAGATGTAGTAACATCATAAGCATATAGTCTCTGAAGTCTCAGAGTTAGCGAGAAATAATACATCTACTTCCAAGGTACTAATTTCTATTTCATAGAATGCTTTCTAGGTTTAAACCTAGATTGACCATAAAATTTGCACTCTTGTAATTCCACATCATCAACCTAATACAACACACATCCCAATTTGCAATAATCAATTTTTTCAACTAGCAAACTAAGACCCCTAATAAGTTTCTTCATATTGTAAAAACTATCAACCATTGTATGATCAAAAGGCAATGATTCATTATACCAACCAAGAATCTTATCAAAACTTCTGTTACAAATATGCCTTTTAGACTTTACGTTTAAGATTTAAGCAATTGAAGACAATTGAGTCAACATCTCATAATTTGGCCATAATTCTTGGTCAGCTGAGTGTAGTAAGTCAAAAATTTGTTTTGCATATGGGTTTAGTTCTTCTTTAAGATTTTCTATATTTTTGTGAAAGGTATAACCGACTGCATCATAAACCATTGCATGTAAAGATTTTCAGTTGAACCCACATTATATGTTCTAAATCCAGTCCCCTCTTCAAACTCATCCCCATTTAATCACGAGTTTACTTCATTACCCTTAGAGGTGCTACAAATCAATGGCTCCTTTTTCTTACAAATGGACATTCATTTCATTAATAGGAAAAAAACAAATATGTTTGCACTTTTTACATAAACATCTGATCTTTAGGTCATCCATATATGCAGGTTAAGAACATGTATAGTGAATAAAAGCTCAGCTCCCTTAGTAAACTCAGGATTAATGAAACCATCAAGTGTTAATCATCTATACATCCAAGATCTATCAACATTACTTATTTTCCAAAACTGTTCATTTAAAAAAGTGAGTTCATAGCTAGTATCCTTCATTTCTCCTAAGTTTACAGAATATTTAACCTTTACACAACATCCCCTATGTTTTGACATTTCCCTGACCATTTCTCTTCGAACTCTACATCGAGCAATCACATTGAAGTCCAAGTATTAATCAGTTGAATTTATGACCTACAATTGATTTTAATACTATGGTAAGTGGCATTGTTTACACCTATGAATCAAGAAAGCAAGTTCTCGTTGTGGCTCTTAAGCTCATGAAATTTTTCTTCGATAAGCCTCATGGGAGTTGCATCATGGGCTTCCAGCCTATATACTGTCCTAGGGATTTATTATGCATTGGATCATTATGTTTATTAAACCTATGAATTTCTAATGTTAATACAACATATTCATTAATCACATTGAAGTTCAAGTATTAATCAATTGAGTTTATGACCTACAATTGATTTTAATACTATGGTACATGACATTGTTTACACCTATGAATCAATAAAGTAAGTTCTCACTGTAACTCCTAGGCTCATGAAATTTTTCACCGATAAGCCTCATGGGAGTTGCATCACGAGTTTCTAGCCTATATATTGTCCTAAGGGTTAATTATGTAATGGATCCTCCATAAGATCTCAAACTCATTCCATATATAGTAACTACTTATGTAATTCATACATCTACTTATAAATGATTTAAAAAAAACCCAAACATAAATACTTACACTATTAAAGAAGAATATAAAAACTCATTAATGATTATAAGAATATTCTAAACAACAACACAAAATCAAGACCTCCTTTGCATTCACTGAAAACCCAAACCTAAATACTCGTACTATTAAAGGAACACATATAATAGACATTAGTTGGTCAACTTACTTGGATGGACGGACAACCATAGACTATAAAGACGACGGATGAGTGACGCTCTTCAACACAAACAATACCACACCATATATAAAAAGTACCATCATATTAAATAAATAAGTAACGCTTTAAGAAGAAAGATCTACTTAAAGCAACTACAATCTTTATAATTAATAGGTGTAACATGATGAAAATTAATACCATGTTACTTATATCATTTTGTTCAAAACTAAATCTTTATAATTAATAGGCCAAGAGTTCAAAAGTTGACATGTTTAATCTATTCTCTAAGTATCATAGCCTAAAACACAAAGATCTAAAGGTGAGAATCTTTTAACTTAAAAGCATAGAAAGATAGGCAAGTAAAGTCTAAAACTCTCAAGCCTTGTCTTTATATTAGTTCCTTCATCTTTTGTGATCGAGAGTTTGTTTGAACTAGACTACCTTATTTCAAGTGTCTTAAATAGTAAGGGATTTAAATATTGACTAGGAAGATTTATTAAAGCTAGAATTAGGATTATAGTTTTGTAGATTGTAAGGTATAATTAAGAACCCCATGATATTGCTTACTTAGTAATTAACTCCTTTAAATTAGCACACTCTAGTAGTTTTGGGAAAGAGGACTAGTTTCCTAATTATTCTTGCTTTTTGGGAAAGAGGCATAGTTTCCTAAACATTAACACTTAAGTAAAATACCTCACTGGTTGGTTACTTTTTGGGAAAAAGGCCTAGTTTTCTAATTATTCGTCCTTAGGCTTAGACTAAGTGGAAAGAAATAGGATTGAAAAAAACATTTTCCAAAAAACAACCTATTCTCGTTTAACTTCACATCCAGAGAAGTTACCCATAAGGTTTTATATGAAGCACCTTGGCACCTTTATGGTAAACACATTCATATTCAACTCTAGCATCCTAAAGTGAAGCTTAAAATTATTAAGAGGTAGCAAGTTTCTGTCTAGATCAACATTCATAACAAATAAAATCACTCAAAATAATTAGTTATATCTATCTTTGCATAGTGGTGGATATTAGTAAGCAACTCCATAATGTGATTATCCTTCCCAGAATTGGAGCTAATGATTCTTTATATAACTATTCATTGAGATTTTCCTATCAATGAAGGCCATCCCTAACTAAGTTAGGTAAAATTTAGAGGCCAATAAGTCAACTCTTTGAAAATGGCGACAATATTTAACTTCTAAGATGGGAAAAAATTCTTCCAATAATTAATTAAGTAAGATAAAGAAACATGATGCATATATAACTCATAAGAAACAAACTATTGTATAAGAAAACCAAGGAGTTTCACCCTTAATGCAACCCTCAACTACTTCAAGTGATTTTGTTTTAGTTGATACAGATAAATATAGGCTCAAAGGTAGATATTAGGGATCAACAAGTGGTAAAGTTGCTAAGATAATTGTTAAGCAAAACTTTGATAAATCGAAGACATAAGAAAGATCCCCAAAAAAAGAAGGCAGGATAAGTAGGGATTTGAGAAAAGTGCAGAGTTTAAATCAGGAACTCAAAGAACTACAAGGAAGAAAAATAAGGTTAAAATTTAAAGAACCTTTCCTAGTCAAATTGCCATCTTATCTTATACGTTTGGGGTGGGGGTGGAAGTGGGGATAACTATCCCAAGAATTAATTAATAATTCAAAACTAGTTAAGAGATATATCTGAAATCATTTCTAAGCTAATTACATCAGGACTTAACATTAACCTTTAGTAAAAGGCTTTCAAACTTCCTTTACTTATAGAAGTTTGATTTGACAAGGGATGCTCAAAGGCTTTGAAAAGAAACATTCTAATCAAAATTATGTCATTCAATGCTTATACTTGAAATGCTTGAAATTTTAAAAGTTAAAAACCACCTGGATGATTGTCTTTGTCCTAACAAATGCTTCAATTTTCTTCCAACCATGATCAAACCTGTAGCAGAAACAAAAACAACAATAGAAGTTAAATTAAAATGCTGATGCATGCAATAAGAAAGATTATTTGTAAAGACAACATTTTGCATCAACTAGAAGTAATAATTTTAATACCTAATTGCTTCTTTGCTATTATGAACCTTGCTTCCAAATCTCCCCTTTATAGGGGACAAACTCAAATTTTAAGTGCAATCCAATATAATACTTAGACAATTTCATTACTTAGAACTTGGTAGTCCAAAAACATCCACCCAGTACCATTTAATTTGCTCTTTTGGCCAAATAAAACAAACATTCGAATAGAAATAAAAAAATAATACTCCCTGAAATTGTTCCATTTCTCATTTATCGACAATTGTTGGATGAATCATAAATTCAAACTAAGAATAAAAATTTAAAATAAAAGTATCCAAAACAATAATTCAAACCCCAGCTCATATTTCACCACCAAATCAAAAACAGAAACCCAAGCTCTGAAATTCCATTTCCGTAAATCTCTCATATTCAATCTCCTCCATAAACAAACGAAGACGATTAAACAAAACCACCAACACAATGTCACCGATAAAAAACACAAAACACAAATCACCATCCCAACTGCATAATGACGCAAAAAGAAACAAAAACCCATACAATCAAAGTAGTACAAAAAACCTAAATACAACAATGTCACCATAAAATTAGATGACCGCTTACCTCAACCGACGATTGAACGAAGATGACGACGATGTCGGGTGATGGAAGAAGACAACAAAAACCATCGAAAGCCACCAAACAGGAAGACAGAGAGGACAAAAACAACAGATGTAAGGCCACTAAAAGCCACCGAAAAATGAAAAAATAAAAAACAAAGAACCAAAAACTGTAATCATGGAGGAGAAAATGAAAGAATCGAAAACCCAGAGAAGACAGCCAGGGGGCTTCGAGTGTTAGGTTTTTATAATTATCAAACGATGTTGTTTTATAATAAATTTAAGAACATTATCGACATCGTTTGACTTTATCGATGGAAAATTAATCTGTTGGTAAATATCGTTGTGATTTATCCTGACAAACCTTGCCACCAAACGACTTCGTTTACATTTTATTAAAAACGTTGAAGCTGAAGCAAATGACGACGTTTAACTTTCAATTTTACCAACAAAATACATTTCCATCGGCAGACGACAACGCTTATTTTCTTGCTATCTTTGCACCTCTTTTTCCAATGACGATTCCTATTCCGCTGCAAAAATTTCTAGGATAATTTCCCTCTAGCTTTATTGATGAATATTTTGTCCATCGCAAATTACCATTTATTACGACAATGTTACCCACGGAATTTGATTTTTCTTCACTAATTTTCTATGGTATTATTTTCATTGGTAATGATCCATCGGCAATTGATAATTTTCTTGTAATGGAGCAACATAAAGAATTTTAGGATCAACGGGAAAATCGATATATGGTTTAAAATAAGCTACCAGACAATGGTACCTAAAGTTTGATGAGGTTCTGACCTCTTTCTGCTTCAAGGAGAACAAAGTTGAAGGATGCTTGTGCTAAAAAGTTAAGGGGAGCAAAGTTATCTTCCCATTATTGTATATGGATGATATATTACTCACGTTGAATGACTTGACCATGTTGTATGAGGTTAAACAACTTTTAGTCAAGCATTTTCACATGAAGGACCTTGGTGAAGCATTTTTTGTCCTAGATATGCATATTCACTGGGATATATCACAACCAATGTTTTAAAAATCAGACTAGTGATTGAATAAGAGAAACAACTGATTCAAGGGTCAATGGTTCAACTGTGATCGAACCGATGACTAATAAATAAATAAATTTTTATTTTATATATTGTATATAAAAGATAATTTTTAAACATACTATTTAATTATTTATCTAACTTAAACCTTCAAAATTCAAAACATACAAGTTTTTTTTTTAAGTTCACCAACACAACTCAAAATAAGATAATAAAGCTCACTAGTCATATTTCATCAAAAAGATTAAAAAAAGATAAGTAATCATAAATTCATTTAAGTCAAAATCAAATGCTCCTTCATCATTGCCAATATGAACATCTTCAACAGATTCCAAATTTGGTTATTCGGCAATTTCATCACCTAATTTCATAATAAACAATATTAGACAAAATTACATTTGGAAATAATATATCTAATCTTTAATATTATATTACAAAGTAAATTAATAATAATTGTTGTGGTGCTTCATCAATTATTGGAATTGCATTTTCCTGATAAATAGCATTTTCAAGATCTTCCTCACCAAGCTTTGGGGATCAATCGTTTTCAATGATCCAAAAATCAAGTTTGTCTATAGATTCATAATTAATAGGATCATATTTCATCTTCTTATTTGGTAACCTAAAACAAAACATTAATGGTAAGTTCAAATATAACTATGTTGGAAATCGCAAACAATACTAATAAGTTAATAATGTTTAACTAAAAGTGGAAAACGATAATACTAATTCCTCAAACGCAAGTTGTAAGTGATATAAACATGATCACATAGCCTTTGATGCTTCAATTGATTTCTATTCTTTGTGTGAATGCGTTCAAAAAAGCTCCAATGTCTCTCACAACCAAAAGAGGAAGATGTTTGGCTAAGAATACGAATAGCCAACTTTTGCAATGTTGGAGCACTACTCCCATACAATCGCCACCATTCATCTACAAAAAAATTGTAATTATCAAACAAAAAAATAATCTTAGATAATAAACATTAAAAGTATTAAAGAATATAATTAAAAATTAAAAAGTATTATATTAGTAGTTGTTGGATCGCGTACGGTCTGAATATTCAAAATATTCTGCGGAAAAGACCATACAACATCGTGATGTATAATCGAAAACACCAAGGATGTACGAAAATACCTTATTGTCGTGAATAGGTTGCTTCTTTTTCGGATTCCAAGACACTGAAAACGCGAATGCCCTCTACCGGTATCCACACGAGCATGCACGATCCGAGTTGCGGCTATGGTGTGCTAGCACGTCCTGAAACACTTTCCAAATGCTGCACATTTCTCCTCTCGAATGGTGGCTAGGGTTTCGTGAATCAATAGTCTCCCCCTAATGAGACCTAAGTTTCTCTATTTATAGAGAAACCCTAATCCCATTAAAGGCCCAATAAGTTTCGGCCCATTATATCTCATATAATAAAAG
>JANZLX010012228.1:0-10841 GCA_025531955.1 Erythroxylum orinocense | reverse complement strand
TGATTGGGAATTGAGATAAAGTGAAATGAAAGGTAATAATGACATTGATATACTGTTGATGCCGAGCAGTAATGATGTCGATCGGTAAAGATGCTAATACTGCTAATCAGTACCGATAATGCTCGCATGATGTTGGACGGTTCGGATAATGTCGATCGATAGGAAAGACTGAGCGACAGAATAGGAAAGACTAAGTGACTGATCGATAGAATAGGCTTTCTAAATGATGACCGATCTATAGAAAGGATGACCGATCTATGAAAAGGATATGGTCAATGATCGATCGATAGAATGACCGATCGATAGAAATGCAATGGTGACTGACTGAACGATAGAATGATATAGCGATTAACTGACTGATAAGTAGAAATGTGGTAGACTAATCGATCAAATGGAGGTCTGAATGACCGATCGCTGGAACAGAATTACCGATCGATCGAGGAAGGAGAAATGTGATTGAATACTGAGCGATAGAATAGAGTTTTGAGTAGGAAATAGGACTGACCGACCGATTGAGGAAATAGAAACATGATTAAACAGAATTGCTGACCGATCTCTATAGTTTGTTGACAATCTGTAATGACTGTGAGAAATAGATGGGGTAACTAGACTGACCAAGCAGTTTGATTGAGGTGATACTGAAATGGAATTATAGATGGGTACAACGAATGAGTACGGGCTAGGCATAAAACTGAAGTGACCGAGCATGATTCATTGACTGACCGATCGAGGAGCACTGATTGTCGATCAAACCTTATTGCCATTCGATGAACTGACTGATCGATCAATAGGAACTGATCGACTGATTACTAAGGTGAAATTCTACATACATGAATAGATCGGATACATGGGAACAACTGTGCTATCTGGCTGCATTGTGAATGGGATATTTGTGTATCGAACGATCTTTTAGATTTCTAGCAGCACCAAGTTATACCGCTTTTGCTTCTTTATTTTATTATGCTCATTTGACCGATCGATCCATTCTACTGATTCTGACCGATCGATCTGTCCTCTTATTTGGCAATCTATGTTGGCAGATCGACCTTTGTTTGGCCGATCGATCTGTCCTTCTGTTTTGTTCTGATTGATCTGTCCTGTGTATGCCCGATCGACTCTAATCTTTGTAATTGGACCAAGAGACTTTGATCTTTGTTACTGACTGACCGATCGATTTGTTCGATCTCTCCTCATTATTGTACCCTATTGATTATTACAGGCCGATCGATCCGACCGAGCTCTTTTCTTTGTACTGCCAAGCTCATTACCGAGCTTTTGGTCCTTGCTATGTTCTGGCCGAGTTCGTTATCGAGCTCTATTTCTGACTGAGCTCTCTATCTCCTTTGCTAGCCGAGTTCATTTGGTTAACTCTTTGGTCATTTGGCCGACTGGCCTTTGTTCATTGCTCCTTATTTCAGACCAAGCTCCATCTTCTTTGCATCACTGTAGTTACCGAGCTCCTCATATTCTTTGGCTGAGACCAACCTTGTACTTGAGTAAATTCTTGAATGATTTTCGACCTCCCATCAGTTGTTTTTGATTACAGCCGAGCTCCTCCTTAGTTGATCGAGCTCTTCCTTGCCGACCTTGTAATTGTTGAGCTCCTTACTGTTTGCCGAACTCCCTACTATTTTCCGAGCTCCCATCAGTTGCTTTGAGTATGGCCGACCTCTTTACCTAGTGGTCGACCTTGTATTTGTTGGTTTAGCTGAGCTCCCATCAATTGCTTTGATTGTGGCCGACCGCTTTGTTTTGCGGTCGACTTTGTATTTATTGATTATTGGAAGTGCTGTCTGGCATTAAATGAGAGTGGAGACGTGAATAATAGGATTTATGACACGTAAAGAGAAGGTTCGAGAAGGGACAGGTGAATGGCTAAGATTTGTAGTTAAAAGAAAAGTGTAACACGTTATTGACTACATTGATTGAGAGTGAGTATAAGAGCGAGTACAAAAAGCTTCTAGAGAGAAGCTATTAAGAGGACATGGGAAAAAGAATGAAAAAGAACACGGGAATTACAGATAGGCGCACCCAAGCGCATCCAAATGAAGCGAAAGTTAATCTGGAGTAACTGTGAGTAGGCCGAGATGGTTTCATCTCATTGTTTGCAATATGTGCTTTGTTTCATTGTATGATTTACTGTAAATTGACTGACTGTGTATGAAACTGATAAATGATTACTGAATGAGTGCATACATGATTGCACATATATCTGGAAAATGGGACTGATGCATAACTGCATGAAATTAACTAGAAGTTGTAACCGGAGTAGTCAACACTGATATTGAACAGAGCTTTAAGCTCATTGATACAGAGATTTAAGCTCTCACTGATACTGTCACTGCTACTGAAAAGAGCCTCGAGCTCGAATACTGTTACTGGCACTCGGTCACAACAGCATAACAACTAGAAAGTGAGTCACATGCATAACTGATATATTGTGATTAATACTGATATATGGATTATTGTGCTATGTGCACTGCTTGACTGTGTTTGTTAAACTGCACTATATGTAAATTGTTATGACTGAAATGGGTTACTGATGATGTGCATATATGTACTATGTGCGAGGTGAACCATCGATGATGGTCGCTCATTGAGTTCGCAAATCTCATCAAAATTTGCAAATATTTTTCAGGACTCTGAAGAATACCCGTCCGGCGAACGGGAATATACCTACTGCATAGTGGTCGGGATCAGTTGTGTCTGTCTCTTGTATTTGCTTAATATTGTCTTAATTGTCATTTGTAATTGTCTGAACCATTGTATTAGTGATCGGCCCCAACTGGCCACTGGCAATTGTTCTGTTTGTACTGATAAATGTACTGTACTGATTGCTCTGTATTAATGAACTTCAATTGGATTGATCAGTAATACTTGCATGTACTGTTTTAAAACACCATTGGCCGAGCACTTATGCACGTTCTATTTTACTTAATGTATTACTAACCAACTTTTGACTGAGTGGCTTGATGTCTGCAAGCTTGTGCCGATCGATTGGCTAGTGTCAATCGAAATTTGGACTGATCGACCGCTCTAGCACGCCACTCTCACTGGCACGAGCTCGGACATCCCTCTCGATGTCGAGTGCGGGTCGGCGGGAGTGGTATCAGAGCCCAGAACTACGAGTTTATCTGGGCGTGTTCTGATCTATAGGACAAGTGTTCTGTCTTCTGAGTCGCTGCAGACAATGGCAACTGATCCCCAGTTAGAGTCATATAAGCGTGAGTCGAACGCATGAGTATGTGGTCTATGTTCAGTTGGTAAACATAGTGGATATTCAATGGGTGATGAGTAGTGCTCGGATATAATGAGAAAAAGGGAACAGATGGGATTAGATCGAAATACAACTGTTTGTGTTTAGCTATGATAATGTGGAGTGCACTGAATGAATAATATGAGGAAATATGATGGAATAGGAGTGAATCTTCTTATGATGAAAAGTGATCATGGTACTGCATTGAGCGATTATGTGTTTATGACAAAATTGATACGTCGGTCGGGAGATTATGTCGAGCGATCGCACTACCGAGCGGTTGCACAGGCTAAGCAATCATGCTTTCGAGCGATCGAACTGGCCAAGTGAACGCACGGCCGACCGATCGCGCTATTGAGCGATCGTGCCGACCGAGCGGTCGCACGACTGAGCGCTCACAATAGTTAAGCGACCGCATTGTCTAGTGATCATGCTTCAAGGAAAAATAGGCAAGGTAGATTAAAGTGAAACTATGAGGAGAAATTAGGCATCAGTTCGTACTGGACCAATTGAAATGTTGCAATATGTAGGGAAATATTTATTGAAAAAGTGTAAGGTGACTAGATGTATCTAGAGACAAGCATACTTGTATTTTGATTCAATGGGTTGGACTACTTGGAGACACTAGTGATATTTAGATGATGTTGATCGGTAATGTTGATCAGTAGTGATATGTTGATAATGCTGCCAAATAATAATGTGACTTGTGTAATAAGGCCGAACAATAATGCGATTATGTAATGGTGTCGATCAATAATACGGCTAGGTGATAATGCCGAATGAATCTAGTGATGCCAATCGATAAAGATATCTACTGATGAGGCCGATCGGATTTGATGATGTCGATCGGTATGTAGGCTTGGCAATATGATATGTACAAATACATTTGAGTAGTTACATGAAGACACTGATCGATCATGTTGTGAGATGAGGATGCCGATATGATATGATGATCGGTAGGCAGCTCGGTGATTGGAAGAATGTATTGTGAAATGTCATTGTAGAACCGAACGACTAAATGGTAATGCATGTTAACTGAAATATGAACACCAGTGCATATTATAAATTGGAGATTTGAATAGCGCGAATTTTTAACATTGGAGACTTGTGATACTGATCGGTCATACTGGTATAGCACAAGGCCTAGTGAGCGTAGGCTGAACGGGTACTGGCCGACCGATCGAGCAAGTATTGATCGGTTGAGCATATCTGATGGGCAGTAGTATTTGGAATTTTGTGGTTATTGTCAATGGGTATGAACACTTGGAGACATGTGAATGTACAGACACACTGAATTGGTGACATGTTAGGTACAGACCTAGTGTGTATGATGATACCGACCGGGACAATCCCTGTAATAAGTGGGTATCACTCGAGCCGCAGTTTCGGGGATACCACAGACTGATCGGACCGCTCGGGCCATAGTCCCTGGGATCCTATATGCTTAGCACTTCTTCTGAGTTTTGTGCATTTTATGTGTTTCACGTTTCTTCTGTCTTTTTTTTTCTTTGTTGCTCCACTTCTTTTATGTTTTTCGCATCTTCTGTATTTTGAACAACTTTCTTATTTTGTGCATCTTTTGTGTTTTGGGCTTCTTTGGTGTTTTGCGCTTCTTTTGTATTTCTCAACTTCTTTTGTGTTATCCGCTTTTTCTGTGTTTTGAGCTTCGTTTGTGATTCTGCATTTCTTGTGAGTTTTGTACATTTTCTATGTTTTGCATTTCTTCCGTATTTTGCGTTTCTTCTCTGTTTTGCACATCTTCTTTGTTTTACGGTTCTTCTTTGTTTCTCCACCTCCTCTGTGTTTTGCGCATCTTCTATGTTTTGCGTTTCTTCTGTGTTTTGCGCTTCTTCTGTGTTTTGTGTTTCTTCTGTGTTTTGTGTTTCTTCTATATTTTTACTCTTCTTCTATGTTTTGTGTTTCATCTGTGTTTTGTGCTTTTTTGGTGTTTAACGCTTTTTTGTGTTTCTGCACTTCTTCTGTGTTTTGTGCACCTTTAGTGTTTTACGTATGTTTTATGTTTTGCGCTTCATCTGTGTTTTACGCTTCTTCAGTGTTTTATGCTTCTTCTATACTTCTACTCTTCTTCTACGTTTTCTGTTTCAACTGTGTTTTGTCCTTCTTATGTGTTTTGCCCTTGTTCTGTGTTTCTTCACTTCTTCTGTGTCTTGTGCATCTTCAATATTTTGCCCATCTTTTTTGTTTTGCACTTCTTTCGTGTTTTACGCTTCTTTTATGTTTCTCCACTTCTTCTGGGTTTTGTGCTTCTTCTTTGTTTCCCCACTTTTTCTGTGTTTTGCGCTTCTTCTGCGTTTTGCAATTTTGCTGTATTTTTTCACTTCTTCTGTGATTTGCGCTTCTTCTGTGTTTTACGCTTCTTATGTGTTTTGTGCTTCTTCGATATTTCTACTCTTTTTCTATGTTTTGCGCTTCATCTATGTTTTATGCTTCTTTTGTTTTTTGCGTTTCTTCTATGTTTTGCGCTTCTTCTGTCTTTTTTGCTACCTCAATGTTTCTCCAATTCTTCTATGTTTTGCAAATCTTCTGTGTTTTGCGCATTTTCTGTGTTTTGTGATTCAGTTTGTCAACAATTCTTATATGTTTTGCGCTTAGTCTATGTTTTGTGTTTCTTCTGTATTTCTTTTCTTCTTCTATGTTTTGGGTTTCATTTGTGTTTTGTGTTTCTTCTGTATTTTGCGCTTTTTCTGTGTTTCTCCACTTCTTCTATGTTTTGCATATGTTCTTGGTTTTATGTTTCTTTTGTGTTTCTCCATTTCTTCTGAGTTTTGCACATCTTCTATGTTTTACGCGTCTTCTATATTTTATGCTTCTTCTGTGTTTTGCATTTCTTCTGTTTTTCTCCGCCTCTTTTGTGTTTTGCGCTTCTTCTATGTTTCTCCACTTCTTATGTGTTTTGCGCTACTTTTGTGTTTGTCCACTTCTTATGTGATTTGTGCTTCTTCTGTATTTCTCCTCTTCTTTTATGTTTTGCACTTCGTCTTTGTTTTGTGCTTCTTCTATGTTTTGCACTTCTTCTTTGTTTCTCCACTTCTTTTGTGTTTTGTGCATCTTCTCTGTATTGCGCTTCTTTTGTGTTTAACGATTCTTCTATGTTTGTCCATTTGTTATGTGCTTTGCGCTACGTATGTGTTTCTTAATGTCTTCTGTATTTTGCATTTCTTCTGTGTTTTGCACTTATTCTGTGTTTCTTCACTTCATCTGTGTTTTTCCCATCTTGTGTGTTTTGCACTTCTTCTGTGTTTCTACACGTCTTTTGTGTTTTGCACATCTTCTGTGTTTTATGCTTATCACTGTTTTGCACTTCTTCTGTTTTCCTCCACTTCTATGGTGTTCTGCACTTTTTCTGTATTTTACACGTCTCCTGTGTTTTGCACTTCTTCGGTGCTTCAACACTTCTTCTATGTTTTGCGCATCTTCAGTCTTTTGCGCTTCTTCTGTGTATTGTGCTTCGTCTGTACTTTTACTCTTCTTCAATGTTTTATTTTTCATTTGCGTTTTGTGCTTTTTCTGTGTCTTGCGCTTGTTTTGTGTTGCTCCGCTTCTTATGTGTTTTGCATTTCATCTATGTTCTGCACTTCTTCTGTGTTTCTCCACTTCTTCTGAGTTTTGTGTATCTTTTGTGTTTTGTGCTTCTTCTGTGTCTTGCATTTTTTGTGTTTTTCCCAACATCGTCTTTATTTTGCGCTTCCTCTGTGCTTCTCCACTTTTTTTGTGTTTTGTGCATCTTCTGTCTTTTGTGCTGCTTCTATGTTTTCTGCTTCTTCTAAATTTTTCCTCTTATTCTATGTTATGCGCTTCATCTGTGTTTTATGCTTCTTCCATGTTTTGCACCTCTTTGGTGTTTCTTTACTTATTCTGTGTTTTGGGTATCTTCTATATCTTATGCATCTTCTGTGTTTTGTGCTTCATCTGTGTTTTACGCTTCTTCTTTGTTTGTCCACTTGTTATGTGTTTTGCGTTACTTCTGTGTTTCTCTACTTCTTCTATATTTTGAGTTTTTTCTGTGTTTTGCTCTTCTTCTGTGTTTTGCGCATCTTTTGTATTTTGTTCATCTTCTGTGTTTTGGGCTTCTTCTGTGTTTCTCCACTTCTTCTGCGTTTTACGCATCATCTATGTTTTGTTCATCTTCTGTATTTTATGCTTCTTCTGTTTTTTCCACTTCTTCTGTGTTTTGCTCTTCTCTTGTGTTTTACGTTTCACCTGTGTTTCGCACTTCTTCTATTTTTCAACACTTCTTATATGTTTTGTGCATCTTCTGTGTTTTACGCTTCTTCTGTGTTTTGTGCTTTTTTTTGTATTTCTACTCTTCTTCTATGTTTTGTGTTTCATATGTGTTTTGTGTTTCTTCTGTGTTTTGCGCTTCTTCTGTGTTTCTCCACTTCTTTTGTGTTTTGCGCACCTTATTTGTTTTGCGCTTTTTCTGTGTTTTTCCACTTTTTTTTAGTTTTACGCATCTTCTGTGTTTTGTGCTTCTTCTCTGTTTTGCATTTCTTCTATTTCTCTCCACTTCTTTTGTGTTTTGCCCTTCCTCTATGTTTCTCCACTTTTTATGCGTTTTGCTCATCTTCTGTGTTTTATGCTTCTTTTGTATTTTGTGTTTCTTTTGTATTTCTCTTCTTCTTCTATGTTTTGCATTTCGTCTGTGTTTTATGCTTCTTCTGCGTTTTGTGCCTATTCTGTGTTTGCGATTCTCCTGTGTTTTATGCTTTTTCTATGTTTCTCCAATTCTTATGTCTTTTGCGCTACTTCTGTGTTTCTCCGCTTCTTCTGTATTTTGCACTTCTTCTGTGTTTTGTCTTTCTTCTATGTTTCTTCACTTTTTCTCTGTTTTGCACATCTTCAGGTTTTTGTGCATCTTATGTGTTTTGCGCATTTTTTGTATTTTGTGCATCTTTTGTGTTTTGCGTTTCTTCTGTGTTTCTCCACTTCTTCTGTGTTTTGCACATCTTCTGTGTTTTATGCATTTTCTGCGTTTTATACTTCTTCTGTGTTTTGAGCTTCTTCTATTTTTATCTACCTCTTCTGTGTTTTGCGTTTTTAATATATTTTGCACTTCTCCTGTGTTTTGCGCTTTTTCTTTGTTTCAATACTTCTTCTATGTTTTGCGCATCTTTTGTGTTTTGCGTTTCTTCTATTTTTTGTGCTTCTTCTGTATTTCTATCCTTTTTCAATGTTTTGTGTTTCATCTGTGCTTTGTTCTTCTTTTGTGTTTTGCGCTTCTTCTGTGTTTTTGCACTTCTTCTGTGTTTGTACATCTTCTGTGTTTTGCGCATCTTTTGTGTTTTTCTCTTCTTCCGTGTTTCTCCACTTCTTCTGCGTTTTGCACTTCTCCTGTGTTTTGTGCTTCTTCTGCATTTTGAACTTCTTCTGCTTTTCTCCATTTCTTCTGTGTTTTGTGTTTCTTCTATGTTTTGCATTTCTCCTGTGTTTTGCGCTTCTTTTGTGTTTCAACGCTTCTTCTATGTTTTGCACATCTTCTGTGTTTTGTACTTCTTCTGTGTTTTATACTTCTTCTGTGTTTTGTGCTTCTTCTGCATTTCTACTCTTTTTCTATGTATTGTGTTTCATTTGTGTTTTGTGCTTCTTCTGCGTTTTGTGCTTTTTCTACGTTTTGAGCTTTTTCTGTGTTTGTGAATTTTCTGCATTTTACGCATCTTTTACGTTTTGCTCTACTTCTGGGTTTCTCCACATCTTTTGTGCTTTGCGCATCTTTTGTGTTTTGTGCTTCTTCTGTGTCTTGCACTTCTTCTGTTTTTCTCGACTTCTTTTGTGTTTTGCGCTTCTTTTGTGTTTCAACACTTCTTCTATGTTTTGGGCTTCTTCGGTATTTTGAGCTTCTTTTCTGTTTTGCGCTTCTTCTGTGTTTCTCCATTTCTTCTATGTTTTGCACATCTTCTTTGTTTTGTACATGTTCTGTGTTTTGTGCTTCTTCTGTGTTTTAAACTTCTTTTGTTTTTCTCCATTCCTTCTGTGTTTTATGCTTCTTCTATGTTTCGAGCTTCTCCTGTGTTTTGCGTTTCTTTTATGTTTCAATATTTTTTCTATGTTTTGAGCATCTTATGTATTTTGCACTTCTTCTGTGTTTCTCCATTTCTTCTATGTTTTGCGCACATTTTTTGTTTTGAACTGCTTCGATGTTTTGCGCTTCTTCTGTATTTCTCCACTTTTTTTTCCTTTTGCGCTTTTTTTGTATTTTGCATTTCTTCGGTGTTTTGAACTTCTTCTGCATTTCTCCCCTTCTTCTATGTTTTGCGCAACTTCTGTGTTTGGTGCTTCTTCTGTGTTTTAGGCTTCTTCTATGTTTCTCCGCTTCTTATGTGTTTTGTGCTACTTCTGTGTTTCTCCGCTTCTTCTATATTTTGCACTTAATCTGTGTTTTGTGCTTCTTCTGTGTTTCTCCACTTCTTCTATTTTTTACGCATTTTTTTGTGTTTTGTGTTTCTTCTGTGTTTCTTCACTTCTTCTGTGTTTTGCGCATCTTCTTTGTTTTTTGCTCCTTCTGTGTTTTGAACTTCTTCTATTTTCTCCACGTCTTCTGTGTTTTGCGCCTCTTTTTTGTTTTGCATTTCTTTTGTTTTTTCCCACTTCTTCTGTGTTGTGCGCTTCTTTTTTGTTTTGCATTTCTTTTATTTTTCTCCACTTCTTTTGTGTTTTGCGCATCTTTTGTGTTTCTCCACTTCTTCTGCGTTTCGCGCATCTTCTGTGTTTTTGGCTTCTTCTTTGTTTTGAACGTCTTCTATTTTTCTCCAGATCTTTTATGTTTTGCGCATCTTCTGTGTTTTGTGCTTCTTTTGTGTTTTGCATTTCTTTTGTTTTTGTCCACTTCTTCTGTGTTTTGCGCTTCTTTTATGTTTTTCACTTCCTCTATGTTTCTCGATTTCTTATATGTTTTGCGCTTCATCTGTGTTTTTTGCTTCTTTTGTGTTTTGCACTTTTTTTGTGTTTTTCCACTTTTTTTGTATTGTCCACATCTTCTGCGTTTTGCGCTTCTTCTGTGTTTCTTCACTTCTTTTGTGTTTGTGCATCTTCTGAGTTTTGCTCCTCTTCTGTATTTCCCCACGTGTTCTGTGTTTTGCGCATCTTTTGTGTTTTGCGCTTCTTCTGTGTTTTGCGTTTCTTCTATGTTTGGCGCTTCTCCTGTGTTTTGCTCTTCTTATATGTTTCAACACTTCTTCTATGTTTTGCGCATCTTCGATGTTTTGCGCTTCTTCTGTATTTCTATTCTTCTTCTATGTTTTGTGTTTCATTTGTGTTTTTTGTTTCTTCTATGTTTCTCCACTTCTTCTATGTTTTCGACATCTTCTATGTTTTGCACATCTTCTATGTTTTGTGCTTCTTTTGTGTTTTACGTTTCTTTGTATTTTACGCTTCTTTTGTGTTTTACGCATCTTCAATGTTTTGCGCATCTTCAGTGTTTTGCGCTTCTTCATTGTTTTAAGCTTCTTCTATGTTTCTCCACTTCTTCTGCAAATATGGAAAGTCCATACATGGAAATGTTTTGGAGCCTAAGCATGTCTACATAATTGGGCTAACAAACTAGTTTGGGGTGTTTGTGTTTTGAGCT
>JANZLX010012209.1:0-10842 GCA_025531955.1 Erythroxylum orinocense | reverse complement strand
CTTGATTCTAGGTAAGTATTTTGCATTGTTTCAATTGGGTGATGGGTGTCGAAGGGAATTTTTTCATCTGGGTATTTCCAGCGGCGACAAATTTCATTGGGTATTTTGTTTGGGTATTATTTTCGCCCTAATTCTAGTTTCCCGTTCGTCTTCTTTTACTTATGCACTTCCATGTCCTGAAATGCTGGTCACTTCCTTTCTTGCATTGAGTTCAGCATCGTGTGTTTATTTTTGAGATAATCATTGGCAGCCTTTGTAAATTTTCTTTTCTTTCTTTTCTTGAGAAACTACTGATATCACTTCTGTTGTTTTTATGTTTGTTGAGCAGTCACCTGATGTTGGAATCTCTGAAAGTGGAGTGGGTTGGATTTTTTTAATTATTATTATTATGTAATGTGTCAAGAATTATTGCAATACATAGGCCGGTGTTGAAACTGCTCAAGTTTCCATGCCACTGTATCCTATGCTGTAAGTCATCGAAAGCTCTTGTCATTTTCCTTTTTGTTGGGTATGTGAATATTATGGTTATTCTTCTGTTCTCTTCTGTGTAGGAACTTCATTGCTTAAGAGGGTAAAATATTGCAAGTGCTGCAAGGCATATGTGAGGGGCTTTGATCACCATTGTCCTGCTTTTGGAAATTGTATAGGTATTGAATTTGATGGCACAAATTGCTTTATTGTAATTGTGTTCTGATATTGATGCCTTTATTACAATTTTGCAGGTCAGAACAACCACGTCCTCTTCATGGTTCTTGTTGTTGGATTCCTGAGCACTGAAGCTTCTCATGTATTGATGTTATCCCACAGTAAATTCAGACTTTCTCTTGAATTTGCTTGTTACTTTTGAGGTTGCATTACTCTAGCTTCTTCTACTCATCTTAAATTGCAAGGTACAGGCAATAAATGTGCTTGTTAATTCGTTGACATACAATTAATATGATTCTTGACACTTGGTTCCCAGATCATGAATGATTATAACTTGGCAGGTGATGTTTAAGTGTTGAGAATCTGAAAGCTACTGATGTTATACCTTGTGCTAACTCATCACAAGATTCATTTATTCATATTTTTGCTGCGATTGATGTATGATATTTTTTATATCAGTTTTGGGACGAATACAAGATGTTGAGTTTGAGGTAGGTTAACACATGCTAGGGGTTCCTATGAGGTTACCTTCCTGTGGTTACCTTGTATTCTGGGCTTATATATACTTGCTCTCCAATTAATGCATTTATTTTGTCATGCTTGGTGCAGACTAATCTGGCTGTATGTTTGGTAATTGACACAAGGCTATTCACTCTTCTTCAAGTATTGTGGCAGGTCTCTTTTGTTTTAGCTATTCTTCGCATTTTCATCTTTACTAGAAGCTGAGTATGATGAAATTATGAAATTCTAATGGAATGCTGTTTTTGGTTGTAGGTGGTGTTTTTAGCATGGCATATTTATTGGATTTGCTTTAACATCAGAACTGATGAATGGGTGAATTCCCAGCTTTAAGACAAATCTGCCCATTCTGGTGCTTATGTTTATGTTCGCTTAATGTTTTGTGCTTGTGCACATGTAAGCTTAATAACCAGAATTTGGGTGAATGGATTAGTTTAGTGCCAATTAATACAGTAAAAAGGAAAACCATATCTATAATTAATATGCCATTTACAATGCGGATATTTCTGATTAATTTCTTACTCTTTTAACTGGAAAAGGTACCCAGAGTTTGTTCACTTCCCATAGATGATGAATCCAGTATATGAGGTTATGGAGAGGCGTTGCTGTGGTTCTGGGTACTCTTTGTGGCTGAGATGGGTGGCGGTTTTGGGAGTGAGTTTGATTGCTCTGTTGGTGCCTTATTTTGCAGATTTCTTGGCTCTGGTGGGCAGCACTGTGCGCTATGCTCTGGGGTTTGTATTGCTTGCTTTGTTTCATCTCGTAGTGTTTAAACAAGAGCAAGGGAGGGGTTTCGTTTTGGATAGTGCTATTATAGCTTTTGGGTTCACTGTTGCAGTCTGTGGAACCTGGATTTCCGTGTTGGAGATACTTGCTGCCAAGTCTTCCTAAGAAGATGAAGGTACTTGCTTCCTTTGATCATGTAAAGTAAGTATTTGGGATGCATGTTGTCTGTCTGGCACTTCTCGTTTTGTGATCTTTTACTATATCCCCTATCATTTCGTAGCAGCACAATTGTACGGTGTAGAGGAAAGTAATTAATATGTATCCAATAATAAGAGGGGCTTGTGCATAGATTCGTAGCATTTCATTGATGGTTTTTGTTACATTTCAACCCACACTTGCAATGCTATGATTCTTAATACTCTGATTCGAGTTTTGGTGTAGTCACGTATTTTCATGTCATTGGGACTGGTACTAATATCCTTATATTACTAGTGTACTAAGATCTGCCCTTTGTGCTCGTTCCCGCAGTCCAAGTGACCCATAAAGGGAATGATAGAAAGCATACTTTATATCATCAAATTAGGGAAGGGAGAGATTGATAGGGGACCTCTATGTGTGATTTGAAAACTATCAGAAAATTTCAAACCAACCAAAAGTTTAGTTTAATAGTAAGAGTAGCTTAAGATTTTAATATTTATTAGAAATTAAAAAGTACAGTGTCATCTCTTTAATTTCTAATTGATTAACAAGTATATAATAAGAAAATTATTTATAGAAAAAAATGTCAACGAATTTAATAATTTATGCAAGAATTTTCAACTAATTGTGTGATTTATACGAAGTGTATAATTTTTTAATATTTAACATGAAAAAACTATTAACCTCATTAGTTAATATAGACGAAGATTTATATTAATAATATGTTTTATGCTAAGATTATCATTTTTTGGGTACAAAATAAATATAAACAAAAGGTTTAAGATGAAAAATGTTAAAGATTTAGAATTATACAGATTGATCTTATTTTAAAAAATCTGTACAACATACCAAAAAATATAAGATAATGTAGAAAACAAGTAAATCATCAATATTCTTTGAAGTAAAGAATAATTATCAATACAAATAAAAACAATAATAAGAAATTTAATAATAATAATAATAATAACAATAACAATAATAATAATAATTAATTTTGTATAATAATAATAATAATAATAATAATAATAATAACAACAACAATTATAGTAATAATTAATTTTGTATAATAATAATAATAATAATAATAATAATAATAATAATTAAATTTGTATAATAATAATAAGAAGAAGAAAAATAAAAATAATTGATAAAATTAATAATAATAAGTAGAAAAATTATAAGAATAATAAAGTTTTTATTATTATTATTATTATTTTCTATTTTTATTTTTATTTTTATTTTTATTTTGATCCTTTTGTTACTTATTCCTTTATTATTTCAAGTTTATATTTTTAAATCAAACATTGATATAAAAATTCTTTATCTATTTTATTCCTTGAACCAAATAAAGTAATACTCATTCTATTCTATTTCTTATTTTTTTTTATTTTTAAGAATAAATTTTATTCCTTACAAATTTCATTCCTTGAATCAAGCCGACAATAAGGTTTTTCATCCGGCAACTCTAATTCGATACAGTAGAAGCAAAACGTGGGTCCTCCAACATGAAGATGGTGAGCTCTTACAAGGAGATATACTTAACGTTGATTACCATCAAACTTTGTATATTAAGGATAAGCTTAAATCAACCGCCGAAGAACTATTGATAATTTTGGCAACACAACCTAGTTTTGGAAACTATTTCACAAAGAAGACGATTCGGAAAAACGTATTCCAACGTTTTCTTCTCTAACATATAATTGCAAATATCTTTTTTTATCTAAGAGCTCTGAACAAAGTTTTCAGTGAATGAATTAAGACTATAAAAATGTAAGCTTTAAGTGCTATTTGATTTCATTTTGTAGTTTTATATTTTATTTTTTAACATTTAGGTTGATATTTAATTTTGTTTGTTGAATAGTATGTGGCAAGAATTTATATTTTTGAGTTAACTATGAAAAAAAGCTCAAATTTTCCTCAATTTTTAAATTATTGCCTGAACTTTAAAAAATAACAATAAAATACTCAACCTTTTAATTTTTTCAATTATAGGCCGAATTTTAAAAAGTAACAATAAAATACTCAGACTTTCAATTTTTTCAATTATAGTCCGACGTTACGTTACTTTTTCTGTTAAGTTTGATGATGTGACATATTATGTGTTTCAGAAATTTAAATATTAATACATGTTAGCCAAAATTAACTAAACAAATGAAGATTAATGAAATGACGTCGTTTAATCACATAATTAAAAAGACATTGTTATTTAAAAATGACATAAATCAAATTACTTAGCCTTGACGACCTTACGGTTTGATTTTAGTTTTTTCGTTCGTTTTCAATTTTTCTCTCGATGCTCTAATCTTTTTATTTTCAAATTACGCAACTCCGACACCTTCATACTAAGGACATCAGAAAAATAAATTAAAAACGAAGAGTTTATTGGTGCAGTATGCTATAATGCGGGAATGATTTGATGCGTTAAAAAAAACAAATAGAAGACAAAGGGCTAAGGGGTAACGGAAAAAAAAAAAAGAAAACATCAAGCTAAAGTTTAAGAAAATAGAAAGTTTGAGTATTTTATTGTCACTTTTAAAAGTTTGGACTAGAATTGAAAAAAAATATTGAAAGTTTAGGCATTTTATTGTTACTTTTTAAAGTTTGAGTTATAATTGAAAAATTGATGAAAGTTTAGGCCTTTTTTGTAATTAACCCTATATTTTATTTAAATGATGAAAATAATCAATAACTCCACATAATGACTTAATTTTTATTTAATTAAAATTTTTATTTTGATTAATGATTTCGTTGCTCTTTATGAATGCATTTTAAAGTTCGGTGCAATGTTCTAGTTTATGACATGATGATTTTGCTGGAAGTACCTGTGGTTAAGTTGTTGAACCTAAACCTGGAATGCCTATAGGTTCTTGGAGAATGATGAAAATGGAAATGCTTTACTACACTCAAGATTAATAAAAGTATCCAAAATGAACTCCAAGTTTTATGTCATGATACTTTGATTTTCGATTTCGGATCTGTACATTACTTTTTGTTTATCAAACAGCCTGCTCCTTTGGAAATTTGATACTGTAGTAGCAAGTTGTTTGGTGAAAAGTTTTAAATGTTATATTCAACAGCCATCATGTAACAGGCATATGATTTTTCGTTACTTGTTCTTTTAAACTTCTGGATGGAGTTGCAATAACTTGAATTTACATGGTTGTTTTCATGGATATATTGATTATAAATGGAGCTCAAAGTGGCAAAAATTTTCTTATGTGAGAAACGATCTCTAGTTGTAAGCTGAAGTATTTGTAGGAAGCATTGGATCTAAGTTATATGCTCAAGGTTGTTCAATTTGATTGAAATGACTTCGTTTATGGCATGGAGAACTGAAGCCATTTGATTATGAATGGAGCTCAAAAGCAATAGTTTACACCTTTTAGGTGTAAAGAGTGTAAACCATTTGGGAATGTTGGGTATTTGTGTTTACTATTCAGGTTTTTCTATTTTTGCTATTAGCTTTAGTATATATATTGCATGCTACTTTTTATGACATGAAAATATGGTGGTAACTAGTCTAGAGCTTGACAACTGAGCTACTTACCTACCCGGCGTCATATTGGGCAGGCATAGCTTCGCTTTGGAGTAAAAAGCTGTTTTGACATTTGATTCTTTACGTCATCTTATTTGAATTATAAGCTCTATTGAGGAAGTCATATTTTTAGGGAATGAAGTTCACCCTTATGTTGACTTGACCTCGATACTGGAGATTCCAGGTGTGGTATATTAGGAACTATCCATGAAAAGAGCTATTAGATAGTGTTTTGCTCATATGGTTATGGAGATTTAAAGAACTATATATTTGGACTAAGCTGCTAGAATTTGAGTTGTAAGTCGTTCTCTTGAGGATTTAATAACATTCATTGGCATCTTCGTCTAGGCAACAATGCCAAGAATCTGAATCACTTGAGTCAAGCGGCTTCCTCTCTTCGACACGTAGTTTTTGCGTCTTAACCATTTAGCATTATCAATGCCTTTGGACCACTAGCCATTGATGAAATAACCTAAAGAAAATGGTCGATTTTATAAGATTATCAACAAATAAAGGATACTTCTATCCTATCATTCCGGTCGATTTTGATTGCTGATGTATCCGACCAATCATTCATTTTTTTTTAGAATTTAAAAAATTGATTGAATAAAGAAGGGTTACAATCTGAAAGAGTGTCCAAAAGAAAATTTCATCTTGAAAACAAGCAGCAAGCAGAACAAAAGCGACAGCATTTAGGAATTGCAAGTAAAAGACTAAAGAAAGGAGAAACGACTGAAGCGGTGTCGTTGGGGCCATGGCAGAAAACTAGGGTAAAACTACCTCAAGCTTTCTCGAGACTTCAAAAATAAATCCTTAATTCGGCATCAATTCAACGACTCGGAGGAGATGAGTCAGGCGATGGAGAGGCGCATCAGAGTGCGAGGGATTTCCATGTAAGATCCCTGACCCCGATTAAGAGAATCTGGGAGTGACATGTCAGTGATACTCTTTGTGATTTTTAGATTTACAGACTTGCGAAAATCTGGACCAAGCGATCCCGCTAAGAGTCCTGAGAATTGAGCTACGGCCGGCGAATACCACTGCAGAGAGGCGGAGCAATGGTGGACTGAGACAAACCAGGTAAGCCTTTGACTTGGGAAAGAGCTATTGTTGGGTTCCCCTGAGATGGGGATCTGGTGGGTAAAATTAGATTCTGAATAGCCTTGTGTGTGTGATGACTGGTAGCACCTAGATCCTCCAGATATACGCCATTCGCCTGCTACATTGGAGATGTATCTGATTGACAATCAGTTGCTCCCGAATGGAAGTGGTGATGGTCTCTGTTAGAGAAGTCATGGTTGTTGTCCGGTTCAAAAAACGTCTACCATTTTTTTCTTGCCAGATGGTCTGCCATTTTTACCTAAATCGTTTTCAAGTGCAATTCTGTGGGTACTTCGTCAGGTCAAAAAATAGGAAGCATAAAATTCGTCAATTCAAACGAAGGGAGTTTACTTTGTTAAAGAGCAAAAGAAAAGCTTTTGAAGCTAGACAGAAAAGACATGGGAGAAATCTGATGTTATTAAATTAAAATAATGTTGGCTATATATAGCCTTACAGATATTGGGAACCACAACTCTCAACGAACGAACTGAAATAGATAAACACAAATCCCTTATTCAACAGACAAGTTAATATAACAAACTTCCAACAAATAACGTAACATACTTAACTGGGCTTGATGAGTAGTTTCAAAAATAAATGCAAGCTCGGAGCATGAAAACTTGAACTAGTTAATTCATTTTCTGAAAAGAAAGAATTCTCTTCCTTCACCATTTTTTTGGCTTTTCTAAACCTTTCTTTCTAAGCGAGTGACAGCTATTTGGTGTGGTTTAGCCGGATTTTGCTGATCCGAAGCATCCTTGTTCTGTTCCATAATTCCGGGAATTCTCTGCTGATGTAAACCTGCAAAATAAGCAAAGACTCTCCGGGGGTTGATTCTCGGAAGGCCCCTTCGACGCTCAAGTCAGTATTTTGAGAGAATTGAGGTTATGAGAACGAAGAGGCAACTAAAGTTATCAGTCGTAACTTAATCACCGTGAATCATATCTTATATACGCTATTAGTTGTTTCTAGGTTTAGGTCTCTACGTGAATTGTTGTGTTTGCATGAAAGTCGATCTCTTACCATCGGGCCGCCAGAGCGTGGGATTGGAGTTGTACACTTCTAGGCCGGGTCTTATGAGGCCGTCCCGAACATGGTGAATTATGATAAAAAAAATATAACTATATTAATAAGTTTTATTTTTTAAAAAAGATAAATAAAATTAAAAATTATAACAAGAAAGTACAAGTAGAAAATAAAGAAAGGGTTACAGTAATTAAGTTTTACTTAGAGAGGAGGTAGAGAGAAGGGGAAGAGGTAGAAATTTTCCTTCTCCCCTCTGTCGTAATTTTCAGTTTTTTTTTTTTGTTTTTTAAATAAAAATAAAAATTATTACTGCATCGTGGAGAGATAAAGTCTCGAGATGTGACAATCCACAACTCGCATAACATGTTTTGAAAGTCAGAAGAAATTTTTTCAAACATGATAGATATAAACTGCGAAACCTAGCTTTGGGAGTACTTGTTTTTTCTTAAGCCACAACCTTTTTCCTCTCTACACAGTCCACAATCTTAATAATTAACTTGATAGTTTTAAGCTTTAATTGATGGATACACATAATTATTCTTTATTTTTTGATATTTTGGTTAATATTTATTTTTGTTTATTAAATAATGTCAGCTAAAAAATTTATATTTTATTTATATGATGAAAATAATTAATATATCTAAAAAATGAATTAAGTTTTATTTAGAGAGGAGGTAGAGTGAGAAGAGAAAGGGGCCATGATTTGTAAACATTTCTTTTGACTTTCAACACATGTAGCAATTCCTTAACTCAACTCTCTCAACCAAGTCAAAAGAAATGTTTACAAATCATTGCCCTTTTCTATGGGTAGATCCCACACTCATACTCTTTCTATATGGCCATTAAAGTATTTTCCAACTTTGGTAGGATATTTTGATTAGTGATTTCGTTGGACTTTATGAGAGCGACTAATCCTTTGATTAGAATTCTTTTAAACGTCTGAACGGAGTTGCAATAACTTGAATTTACATAGATGTTTTCACGGGCATAGAGCTCAAAGTGGCACAAAATTTTAGATTGATAGAATAAAGTTGAACAACGAGATAGCGACATTCAAAAGGCAAAGCAACGGCCGACTGCAAAAGGCAAACTAGTAAAATCACACCGTTTTCAGAATGCAAAGTACACTGTAGCAGAGCTTCAGAAAGCGAGCACACGCACCAATTGTAACACCGTAGCAGAGCTTCAGAAAGCGTGCACACGCACCAATTGTAACAACTAACACCAAGTTTTCATATAAATGTGGCCACGCCCTGTTTTCCATTCACCTCACCGCCTTACCCCTAGTGGCCAAAGAGTGCCATGGATATCCAACCATCAACCCCATCTCCTCTCCGGCAGCAACGTCGGACACAGCTTCCAAGCCATGTCTCCTTTCACAATCTGATGTGCATGCTCTTCAAAGACGCATCTTTTTGTTCAGTTCTTCAGTTTCTCTATATCGTACTTGTAAGTCTGGTGGGACTTAAATTTCGAGGGAAGACCCTTAGCCCTTTCGAAACCCACCCTATAACCATCATGGTTTCAGTTATAAGTTTACTTGTATATTCTTGCTTGGCATGTGTTACTAATCAAGCATTACTGTCCACCGAAGCTTTTATTTATTTTATGACATTTTCAGGTTTGCTGTCGCTGGTATCGCTGGTATCCCTGATACTGCCCCAGCCACTGCGCGTTGCTTTATTTGCATTTTACGGTTTGGTTTTGGTGGCAGGATCATATGGCACTTTTCACAAGCTATATTGTTGGATTCGTCGGATAGTTAAAGAGAAGCTTGTGAATGGATTTGGTGCTCGGAATTGTCCAATCCTGCCGCGCTGAGTCTCAGAGATGTTAATCGATCACCACATGATTGACTGTCTCCAGGAAATTCATCTCGTCGCCAAGTCAGCACGTCCTAGAATATGAACCTATTCAGATGTACTAGTACTAGCAAGTGCATCAAAGATTCTCCCGAGAGGCCACAATTACCGCGAGCTGGTTAAGTATGAGTTAAGTTGTTTGATTTCTAATAAGATTATGTTGGAATAGCATAGCAAAGCGCACTCTTTACAATACGACACAACTCCGTGTGTGGGTTGCGTCTGTGTTAAGTATGAGTTATGTTGTTTGTTTGATTTCTAATAAGATTATGTCGGAATAGCAGGCGGAGGGAGTAATAGTTCCGTTCAAAATTCGGGTTGCTTTTTGCATGATATGATACAATGAGCTTATGATTATAGGTAGCCTCGTCCTCATAGTCCTTGGTTTCCAAGCATTGAATATAACTATTAGTATTCTCTTTTCTTAAGCATTGAATTTTGTTAAGGACAATGATGTCGGTCCACTTTGACCATTGTCATTCTCAGACATCATAAATCTACACGTAATGTAAACTTTGATTTAATGAAATTTATTTAACTTCTAATTAATTTAGTTAAATTTAATTCAAATTAGAAATTTAATTAAAAAAAATTAAAGTCATTTCTTATAAATATTGATTATTTTCATCATGTAATCCATTTCAAATAGATTTTATACGTCAGATAGGTGAGTCTGTTCTCCCCCTCATTATATTATATGCAGCAAATTGTAATTGATTATAAATGCAAGCTAGTGTTGGAGCTAGATATAAATAAAATGCCATTGACACTCTCTCCATTAGGATGATAAAAGAGTTGGATTTAAGTTTAAGTCAGTCAAATTTAAATATTTAAACACTAATTTTAATTTTAATTTAATTTTTAACTTCTAATTAATGTAGTTTACTTAATTGGGCTTGAGGAGGAGTTTCAAAAATAAATGCAAGCTCGTGTTGAAGCATGAAAAATTGTACTATTTATTAATGTTTTAAAAACCGGATTGGACATCAAACCAGCTGAAAGAAAAGGTTTAAAATTTAGAGGTTCAACCGGTAATGAACCACTATAAAACCGGTATATAATAAACAAGAAGTAAAACTTATAAGAATAAGTAAAAATAAAATATTTTATTGAAATAAAAATACACCATTGTCTATTATTATATAATGAATTAATAATAAATAAATATGAGTCTAATATAAATATTAAAATAACAATAAAAATCAAAATTGTATTTCTGAAGGAGGTTGT
>JANZLX010012131.1:0-10848 GCA_025531955.1 Erythroxylum orinocense | reverse complement strand
ATGCAATTTCCTAATTTCTCACAGAAATTCACAAAATTCACAATTCTAGCCCTATCATGGGTAACGGGATGCTACAGCTCTGCTATTACCTCATCAAAATCTAGGTGAGTTAGCCAAGCATTTTAGAATCTGAAAGCCTGGAAGTGTAGATGTTTGGGGATCGGGTTGAGAAAGAGAAACAGCATAGGACGATGGTCGGAACCTAGAAAGGGTAAGTGGTAATTGACCGCTTTCGGGAAGGTGTGAAGCCATTCCATCGAACCAAAGACACGATCCAACCTAGCCTGAACCACTCCTCGGTGCCACGTAAACTTAGAGCCTATGTAACCTAGATCATGAAGGCTACTCCCATGCACCCAGTCTTCAAAATGTTTGTTCACTACCTGCGTTGCCTTTGCCCCTCCCCTTTTATCTGCTACCTCCAGTTTTGCTTTAAAATCTTCCCCTACGAGCCAGGGTCTACGGTGGGATCTCTTTACCCATTCTAACGCAGGCCAGAGATAGTTTTGGGACGAGGTTTATGGGCTGGCATAGACAGCGGTAAAATCAAACAAGTAAGAATCATACTGGATGGTGGTATGGATAAATTAACGTGAGCTAAAATTATCGAGATATTGAAAGTTTCTTTCCATAAAATCCATATCCCACTTGAAAATCCTTCAGCTTCTACTCTGAAGGAGTAATCGAACCCCAAGGTTTGGATTACTTTTTGGGCCCTAGTTCCACTAATTCAGGTTTCCATCAAAACGAGGATACTCGGACTATAGATACGAAGATAATTACACATGATGACATGAAAACTGGTCCCCCTGCCACTTGTCAATTCCAAATTAGGATAGACATAATGGATAAGAAAACGATTATTTAACTAGAAATTGTACCTCTTGGGGAAGTGGCCATGATCTCATCTCCTAGGGGCTGCTGTGTCGGTACCTCATTATTTCCTTCCTGAGGCATGGCTTCTGGTATTTTTGATGGGCCTACTATATCAAGAGGGTCTGTGTGCGGGGTTAAAATAAGCTCCCTATTGTTAGCAATCCTCGCCTGGTCCTCTTCTCCTTCCATCAATTGGAGGCTCACCCCAACTTCCACCTCTCTGCCTTCCATTATCTGGCTATCACAGATGTGCGAAGATATTTCAATCGCTATAGTGCTTTCCAGATTGGTGGGTTATATTTGTATGCGAGGAACTCTATTTGATTCGCTCTCCTGGATAGTACGGGCTTGGGAAATTTTCCCTTGGGTTTGCAGGGTGTGGACTGCCTTGTGTCCTCTGGGCCCCTTTCTGGAAGCTTGCTTGGGTACAGTAGTCGTAAAAGTCAGGTTTGATTTTTGGGGGAGCTTTCCAGAACCTAGAACCTCTCCTATTTGCAATCTCTGTCCTAGTCCCTTTCTAGTATTATTACTTGTGTCCTCGGTTGAAGTCACAGGCTCCGTCTCCATCAGCTCTTTTCCTGACAGTCAAGTGTACTTTGACAAAAAGGCTTCTCCCGCCTGCCCGCTAGTGACATGGAGCTCCTTCATGGACTCCTATAAGTTCATGGCTACGCAAGACCATTGTGTGAAAATGCATAGTACGTTCTGTTTTGGATCTACCCGAACTAATTTGATGTTCTTATGTGTTCATGACAAGTTGATACGAGTGACGCATTCATGATTTGCATACACATGAATTTGTGCATTGAATATGAGTTATAAACGTTTTGGCTGAAAGCCTAAGGAACATGTGATTATAAACTCAAAGAACGTTTTCTAAGACAAGTAAAATGTTTTCAAAGTTTTTGCTTACTTTTCTGTTATAAAATGTTACCCACGAGCTTTCAAGCTCACCCCCTTCCTGTCCCCATCCTTAGGTGATAGTTCAGCCTTCAAGTGATCAAGAGCATAAAGGATTTGTTACATTGGTTATTTTGTATTTATGTATTAAGCCAATGGTGTGACTTTTGATTTGTAATTAAAGTCTTTCAAACTCTGTTGCTTGAGTAATGAAACAATAGATTGAAGAAGTTTCGATTGTGTATGTCTATTTTTAACTCTTGTGTTAAAATGGATGAGTTGGTTTTAATGTTGACTTTTTGTGGGCACGTCACCTTTGTGGAATGATATCTATTTAAGGGTTCATGGGAATAACCCTACAAGGTAGTATGCACGTTCAAGTTAAGTGTGATGACACAAAGCAAGCGTTGGACTTCAGACTCAAATGGAGTCCAACATGAGTAAAAGAGTTAGGTTCCGAAAAAGGGATCTAACATATTTGGTATCAGAGCAAGAGTTAGGTTCTGAAAATGGGACCCAACATGAGTGGTATTAGAGCCCAGTATTAAGATCTTTTATAGGCAACTTCCGAAATATGTGTCAATAGTAAGAGCGATTGTTAAAAGTTCAGGCCAATAGACTTAGTGAGAAGAATAATGTCTTGATAGAGTGTATGGTAAAGAAGGTTTTTGGACGTTTAGCAATAAGAAATATGGCGTAGTTCGATACGTTAGACATAGATTCAGTATTTCTGGTTATGTTAGCGAATAAGGTGACAGAGTCCGTTGTGGATATGCCTTTGAATTGATATGGGTGTAAAAAGTTTTTCGTGTATTGGCTGAGAAAGAACTAGAGACATAGGTGGAAATGACAAGATTTAAAGTGTACAAGTAAAGAGGAATTGAAAGGTTGAACTAGGAATTGAGCATGATTGTTTAATTGAGGTGATAACAGTTATGATGTAGCATAAAAATATGTTTGTGATGTTAAATCAAATTGTCATGATGATTAGGGATCAATGACTTGAAATTGATTGAGGATATGCATATGGAAAATCAAAAAGATGACAATAGGAAAATGAGACAGAAAGGAAGAAATAGTAGATGGAAAATGAAATGGACATAAATGACTTTTCATGAGATTAATGAAATGATATGTACTATGGAGAAAGTTAGAAATGCATTCAAGATAGAATTTTTCGTATGAATGAGATTAAGGAAAAGATGAAGAATTAAATGAGAAGAGTTAATGCAAATATTGTTAAAGACCAATGGAGATCAAAGCATTATTTGTGTAAGATATAAATTAGTGATTGTAAGAAATAAATTTCAGGATAGAATGGGATGAATTTGATGTATAAATGCGAAGATGATAACAATGATTGACAAAGATTGTATGAACAGTATAGATGATTGTAGCAAGAAATCTTTTTTGGAGAAAAATTTCATTGAATAGGTTAAGCAAATCAGATAGTTTTATAATAAAAATGATCAATGAAGAAGCAATTCAGAAATGATTATGAAATGATTCAAAAGTGAGTGTTGGAGTCTTATTCCTGATAGAAACTCAAGCATGAAATGTAGAACATGCTACTGAGAGTTTATGCATTATGTTTGATGTAAAGTATCTAACTATGTGTTTGGATTCTTGAATTTGAGGTGACATTATTGTTTATATGAGGAGATCAATCAGGTAAGAATTTCGAGGATGAATTTTTTTTTAAAGGGGGAGAATTGTTGGACCTCGAACTTTTCGTTAAAGATTAGAGTTGTTGAATGGGAAATTTTGGTGATTAGTCATGAGTAAAGAACCAATGAATGAAAGTTTTGAACCAAGAATGATAGACAAGAGTAAAGCAAGGAATGAGATATATGGATAGATTCATGATTTGCTATGGTGTTTTTGGTGGATAAGAGAATTTGAAATAGGAAGAATCAAAGTAAAAGTTAACAGTAAAATGAAAGCAACATTTGAGTGGTAAGTTGATGAAGAATATATACATATGTGTATGTTATGTTATTAGTGTTCGTGATAAATCATTGATTATTTTTCTTTTTGGATGATACTGATTTGAAATGGAGTTGAGAATGAGGATTGAATGAATTAGAAAGAGTGATCTGGGTATGAGTTGTGTTAAGGAAAGATTTAGAAACAAACTTAGCAGTGATTTGGAAAATATTCATTGAGTGTGCTTCGGTTTGTTAGCCATAACGCTTTCTCTAGTTGTCTAAACGAGATGATTCTTGATTTGGATTAAACTAGAAATATATGGCTACATTTCTTATGAAGACGTCGAATTTCAATTTCATCTCTAAAAATCTCAAAATTTGTCATGAAGTTAAGAATTGGGTGTAGTACGTTGGTGTATGAATGAAAAATTCATCTTCAAAATTAAGGGCAAATTTGGGATTAATATAAATACATTTTGGCAAAGTTGTCTTTGGAAAGTTTTAGATCTTTCTTTTATCTTTCCAACGGTATATAGTATGAAAATTTTGGACATCTGAGCTGAAAGTTATGATCTTTATAAGTGGAGATATTATGGAGAGAAAAGTAAGACGATGCAAAAGTAAGAAGGAAGAAAACATCGTCTTAGTTTTGCTTCGTCTTAGTTTGACCTTCTGTAAGACGGTTTGTCTTAGTTATTGTTTATCGTCTCTGTTACTGTTCATCGTCTCCGTTACTATTCATCTTCTATCTTCTGTTCCATTTTCTACCCTTCGGAAGATAGAATTTTCTTCAAGGTCTTCATGAAAGTTGTAGATCTTGAAGGCCTCTTTCTAACCATCTAAAGAACACCTTAATCCGATATATGTAGGGAAAGTTATGATAATTTTCCCAATCTTGTATCATCTGATGACGTCACATCCGTTTTAAAATGATGTCATATTGTCTGTTCCATTTTCTGCCCTTCAGACGATAGAATTTGTCTTCAAGATCTTCATGAAAGTTGTAGAGATTGAAGTCCTCTTTCGAACCATCCAAACAACACCTCAATAAAAAATTGCTACAGAAAGTGATGGTTGTTTCCTCGAAATAGGTTCATTTTGATTGAGGTCATAAACATGTTTGATTCTTTTAGCCATAACTTTTTCTATAGACACCCGAACGACTTAATTCTTGAACCATTAGATTCGTAAGACATTTCTCTATATCTTCACCAAGAATTATAGCCATCCAAAATGAATGAAGAAAGATTGAGTGAAAAGAGTGAGACGGGTACAGTGAGGGTGCTTTTAAATAATATGAACTGGTATTATTCCACTAAAAATACTTCAGTATTTTGAAGATTTCTGGAGCTCTACTGATCTAAATGAAATGATTTATGATTTGTGGTAAACTAGAGACATGGAACTACAAATGATATGAAAAAATTGGAATCTAATTCAGTTTCTAAGATGTTTAAATTTCAGACGAAAGTTGTGCATAGTATACTGTTATGAACAAGAGCAGTCCAAAAATATTTGAAGTATATCTTTTGAATCACTGAACCAAATTGAATGATTTTGAAGGCATTAGAAATTTAAGACAATGGAGGATATATTTCTGGAAGAAAGTGTTATGTCAAAATGTGCAAGGGTATTTTTGGCAATACACTTAAGTTTAAAAGAACATAAGCCTATAAGGAAGAAAAAAAGAAACTTTTTGGGCTCATTAAATGCATAATTGGAAGAAGAAATATTGTCTTGCTTATAAATAAAGGAGAAAACGTGAATGAGAAGATTATAGAGAAACAAAATGTGTGGATGAGAAGAGAGTGTCAAGAAGAGAGAGAAATATGAAGAGAAGAAGAGAGAAAGAAAGAAAAAAACAAGCTAGGGTTTTAATTTCATTAGCCTTCAAGAGAGATTTTGAGATTGTTCAAGAAGAGAAAAAGGTAGAGGAAGAGAAGAGCTTCCATTTGAGTCAAAGATCCCTTCATTTGGTAAAGAATGAAGGTAAGATCATTTTGAAACTTTCAGATTTTTGGAAGGATTCTAACTCATGAAATTTAGAAAATGTTTGTGTTTAAGTATTCTAGAACCAATTTTAGTGTTTGTGCTTTGGGGGATTTTCAATTGAAAACCCTATTGAGTGAGATTTTATTATTGTTAAAGGGATCAAGAGAGGTAAGAAGAACAAAAAAAGAAGCATTTTTTAGCAAGTCAAATCTTTAAGCAAGGAAATCAAGGTGAGTACATGTTTATGATATAATCAATAAGCCACTACTGTTTTCTTTAAATCAAAGAAGTTTTCTGATTTCATTTCCATCATAATTGCTGCATTATTGTTCATGAATGATTTGTGAAATCTACTATATGTTTGTTACATCATTTGAGTGATGATTTTGTTTCAAAAGGAAAAGACCATGAAAGTGATATTTTGAAAAAGATGCATGTTTCTGAAAGCATGTCTTCAAGAATGGTTTTCGAGATATACGTCAAGTATATGAAAATGCAAGTTTTCAAGAACAAGTTGACAAGTTAAGAAATATGTGTTATGTGAGTTTGTGGTGGTTCCCTAAGTTAAATCAAGTGCATTGAATATGAGTTATAAACGTTTAGGCTGAAAGCCTAAGGGACATGTGATTATAAACTCAAAGAGAGTTTTCTAAGATAAGTAAAATGTTTTTAAGGTTTTTGCTTACTTTTCTGTTATTAACTGTTATCTACGAGCTTTCAAGCTCACCCCTTTCCTGTCCCCATCTTTAGATGATAGCTAAGAGATCAAATGATCGAGAGCATAAAGGATTTGTTACATTGGTTATTTTGTATTTATGTATTAAGCTAATGGTGTGGCTTTTGATTTGTAAATAAAGTATTTTAAACTCTGTTGCTTAAGTAATGAAACGATAGATTGAAGAAGTTTCGACTGTATATGTCTATTTTTGACTCATATGTTAAAATGAATGAGTTGGTTTTTAATGTTAACTTTTGTGGGCACACCACCTTTATGGAATGATGTCTATTAAGAGTTCATGAGAATAACCCTACAAGATAGTATGCACGTTCAAGTTAAGTGTGATGATATAAAACAAGCGTTGGACTTCGGACTCAAGCAGAGTCCAACATAAGTAAAAGAGTTGGATTCTAAAAATAAAATCCATCATATTTAGTATCAGAGCAAGATAGTATCAGAGCAAGATTTGGGTTCCAAAAATAGGACCCAACATGCAAACCTGGAACCTGTCCTTTGAGTCGACGCCCTGCTGTTTTCCATTGGGGACTGACGTTGCATGGGGTTATGGACCTTTTGATGTAGGCATGTAGCCGTTCAGAGGGTTTAAATTCCCATCTTTCAGGAACCGATAGTCTGTACTGATCAATGGTTTTCACGGTTATCCACTTAAAACTCATTTGAACAACTAGCAGTTTGATCGCTTTAGGGAACTTTTTCTACACACTAGATCGGTATTTGAATCATACACGGTTCAAAGCCTTGTCTAATGCCATTGAATTCGAACTCTTGGCATTTGGCAACCATATTTGATCATGTTCGTTCAAAGTATTTATTTTAGCATGACCATTCACTATACAGTACCGAGTAACATGCATGTTCTAAATTCTGATGTCGATCACACGATGAAGTTAGTCAATCGTGTCAAGGGATGGAACAGGATCTACGACACCTAGCAAATTTGTGGTGTTAAAACAACATACGTGTGCACAAATGGCAACCATGGTCCATGGTCCATGGCCCTTCCCCATCGGCCTTAGGGCTCGTGATAGTTGGTCCAACCAATTACTTGGTTTGGAATTGCATTTCTTAGAAAAGGACACCCGTCAATGGGATGTCCAAGTGCTTCGTGATGACTCACTCACTCTGTCATCATTGCATTATCTCTAAAAAGAAGGTACGAATGTGTCAATTATTAGCATTATTTTACTTTTAAAAGGTTACTTATTTAGATAATTATTTCTCAGAATAATTAATGTTATTTAAATTTTTATTAGATATCAATTATAATAATCATAAAATATCGAAATTTGCTTATATTCTTTGCATACTTTAGCCTACACCAAAATTTATTTTAGACAATATGAAACATAATAATTATCAATTTATCAATTTTTATACATACTTCAACTTACAAAAAAATATTTTAAATAATATTAATCATAATAATCACGAAATTATCAAATTTTATTTAAATTAATTATTAACATATTAAAACTTAGAAACATAATTTTAAACATTTTTTATAAGGCAAATAAGATTTTATTTTTATCACATAAAATTTGTTATTTTCAATACCATTACTATGTTTCATCTTATCCTATATAACATTAAGGATTAATTTGTAATATCAACATATACGTGTCTATTTAAGATTTAATAAAATTTTAAAAGAGAAATATATATATTCAATGTAAAATCTTACATCGACTGAAGAGAAAAATGAAGTACGTCTTATAAGGGTATGGATAACTCTTTCCTATAGACTTGTTTTCCAGAGTATGAGAAAAGTAAAACTGTGAGGACCTTGGCTCGATGGGCAATCCAAAGCGGACAATATCTGTAAATCGATGGTTTGGGTTGTTACAAATACTATCAGAGCCGATTCTCAAACCATTGTGCTAATGAGGACGTTCGGCCCTAAGAGGGGTGAATTGTGATATCATATATAGAGGAAAACGAAGTATACATTATAAAAGTATGGATACTTCTTCCCCATAAACGCGTTTTCCTGAATGTGGGATGAACAAAATCAGGAGGGCCATGACACGATGGGTAACTTAAAGCAGACAATATCTATGAACGGATGGTCTGAGCTATTACATTCAATCTTATTTTTAACTTTTTCTAATAAGTTTGGAAGACAATCATAAGATATACATTTTTTAATATTTTTAACAAAAGAAATATTCCCCATTAGGAAAAATTGTTAATAAAAAATATTGAGTTAATTAATTTTTTTTGGCTACTTTAGAACAACCGGTAAAGTTAATTCTTTATGTCAAAAAAAGGTTATGAGTTTGAGTTACGAAAATAACCTTTTTGTAAAATGTAAAATAAAAGTTATGTATAATTAATTACTATGTCTTAATTCTAATTTTTTATTTAATTAAAATTTTAAATTTAAGTTATTTCAAGTCAAACACGAGCTCTTATTGTATATCATATGATGCGAGTTAAGCAATTTAAGTTGGTCATTATACTGTTTCTCTGATAAATAAATCAAATTGAAAATTTCGAAAACAATATAAACAAGAAAAGGCGCGAAGAAGACGGAATAACAAATAAATAAAACAAGGCCAAAAACCGATTCGGTCATTATCTTTTTGCTTCAAACCTATCTTTGCTTCGTCACTGCGATCGATCGAATCGGTTGCAGTAAACAAGGTCACTACTCGCTCGCTCTTCTATTTTGCATTTTCATTTTATATCGTAGTTTTGACTAACTAGAATCTGTTTGGCTTCCCGGAAATGTCGAGAAAATTTTTCCATTTCGCATTTTCTGTTAGTAAGTTGTGGAACTGGACAAAAACGAGTTTAGTTGCTTTGGAAACCTTAATTCTTCACAGATGATTGTCAATCTTTAGCGATCCGTGCATTAAGATGGCTCTGTCGGTTAATTGTTGACTTCTCCGCACTTATTTCTTGGGATTCTACTCTGCGTTTTTGTGTTTTTAAGCGCAACGATCACAGAACTGACAGTATTCATATAGAGTAAAGATTAGCGTGAAATTTTCGCAACAAAGTGAATGCTTCGATTGGATAACTGATGTCACGAGTTTCTCCTGTTCTTGAAGGAATCGGAATGTTAAACCTGTTTTTTTGCGTCGTTCGTTGTCATTCTCTGTACTCTAAAAATCCGCACACCTAAATACAGTAGGTAGTAGTCAGTACAAATTCCATACCAACGCAACTGGTTTCTTGGAGCTTGTTGTCTGTATCAATCTAAATGAGGAAAGAATTGCGTGGTGCTTGTCACAGTTGTCAGTTTTCCCCATCAACCCTTTCCCTGCGGTCTTGCCACTTGCGATTGGACCTGCTTCGTCATTAAGACTTGTCAGTTTTGCCCTATCAATCCTTTTCTTGGCAGTGCTGGCGGTGGTGAGGTTGTTTCTCAATTTAATGATTTAAAGGATAGTCAATATTAGACTTGCAATTTAATTATTACTAATTTATTAAGTGACTCATTTGAAATATATAATTTGCGAATTATTTTACTTAATTCTAAATTATTATTTTATTAAATTACTTGTTTAAAACACTTAATTTATAAATTATTTTTTTACTAGCTAATTTTACACATAATTTACGAATTATCTTATATTTGTAACAGCTGCTTGAGTAGGGTGATTTCTGAATTCTATTAAAAGTAGATAAAAGAAGCAATATCTATGGGACGTGATCACCTGTGCCACCTATTCTTATCCAACCCTGTTCCAGTTCATTTCAGCCTCACATTTGCATGGGTCCCATACAAATATGTGGCTGAGATGAACTGAAACAGAGTTAGAACAGGGTAGGTGGTACACGTGATTTCAAGCCAATAACTATGGAGATGGAAACGATTCAAAGTGGCAGTGTGTACATATTCCTCGTGAGAGGCAGAGACGTGCGACTGTTTATATGCTCAAAGATTTTTTGCCCGCAAGACTCTTAGAATATGTTTGGATGTAGATGAAGGGATGAAAAGGAATGGAACAGAATAACCTAAATGACTCGGTTATTATTTGGGAGTCTATTTTAAAACAGGATTGAATGACAATTGATGGCTTTGGAAGCCATCTTTTGCCATCCAAAATATAATATTTTGTGACCTCCTAAATTGAGGGGTCAAGGATAGAATGACATGGCTTACCTTTCAAACTCTCTCTTATTTTATTTAAACTTTCAAATAATGGAGTGACCTATTTTATTTCATTATGTTCCGTTCCATTAATTATCATTCCATTCCATACTAAAGTACTTACTTGTATTTCTTTTCCCTGATTTTATTGGTAAGGTCAACTTACGGTTACACACAGTAATGGTTGGTTAGGATGTACATTAATAGCGTACTTTATCGTTTCCATATTTGTAGCCTTACACTCCTTTGTCCTCTATATGTGTGACTCTCTCCCTCTCTCTCTCTCTCAAGAAAATGCTGCCCTATCAGAGTTT
>JANZLX010012085.1:0-10850 GCA_025531955.1 Erythroxylum orinocense | reverse complement strand
ATTTGCTCCACTTTATTGTGTCCGAAGCTAATTGATTCAATTGACCCATTTAATTGTTTTTCTTTTAATCTGCTGCCCCTCTAACGCACTCCTGGTCCCTATTTAATTTGCTTGACTAGCATGATGTGCACTATAGCTAATTGCTTGGACAATCAATATATCTTTAGCTTCCATTTCAAATTGCATCATTTTGTGTTTCGACACCTAAAACATACAAAGATATAAATTACAAAAGAAACGCAAACAAAACATCACAAAAGCCTACCAAAAGAACATAAAACACAAAGAATTAACATGACAAAAATGTAATTTATCACTATTGTAAAAGTTCGAGCAAAATATTCATTTATGTATTCTCCTACCTTCATTTTGAAAGCCTTAAACTCTTTTTGCAGAGCTTGCAAATGTGCACGTTTGACTCTTATTTTTCCTTGATATTTTTGCTTCATAGAATCCCATATGTTTTTAGATGTGTCCATATTGAGGATTGTCTCAAGTATTGACTGGTGTAATGCTTGAAATAGATAGTTTTTTTCCTTCAACTCTTTCAGCTTATGATTTTCAATATTCTTTCTTTGCACCTCTGATAAAGCACTACCTTCTGCTGCTGCATATACCCCATTCTCCACTATGCTCCAATATTCTTTTGATCACAAAAATTTTCCATAAGCATTGCCCAATGGTCATAGTGCCCATCAAATTTTGTAACAATTGGCTGTATAAATGTGCTTTCTGTTGCCATCTTTGGATCACTACTTATGTAATAAGTTACTGCTTCTAATTCAGTTAGGCCCCATAATGGAGCTCTGATACCAAATGTTACAGACTAATAAACTCAAAGTAGTATTAAAGAAGTTTGGAGAAATATCAATATTTTTATTCAACAGGAAACATCACCATATTAGCAACACAATCAAATAAATATAAAGCTAAATCAAACCCTTAAGTATCCCTTAATAATAGGGAATTATTATCTCAATAATAACAAACTATGTAACACTTGAGCCCTTTAACTCTTCTGATAACTCCTATATCAATGGAATAGGAAACTTACTCTTGGTCGTATACTTGTATAATTCTCGGTAATCAAACCACATTTTCTAAGTATTGCCTTTCTTCTTCATGAGGATGATTGGTCATGCATAAGGATTGACACTCTTCTGGATGAAGCCTTGCTCCATCAATTTTTGCACAAACTTTTTGATAGCGTAGGACTAGTAAGGTCTTATATTTTTCGTGTCCATTCCCTGCTTGAGATGAATAGCATGATCACGTGCTCTTTTTAGTAGTAATTGCTTCTCATCGTAGGGTTGGCATCATCATTTAACATAAGATGTTGCGTGTGGAATTCTATAGGGTCTGACAAACGCAATATGAATAGAGTATTTTTGTTAGAATTTCTAATCAACTTGTGAAGGTTCTTACCGAAAACCACCCTTGCTTATTCTTCCATACTTCCAGTTAATCTCATTATCTCTCCCCTCCCATTGAAAGTCCATGGTGTATGTTTTGAAATTACACTGTACATCGTTGAGGGTGATTAGCCATTGAACGCCCATGACCATATCACAACCTCCTAACTTAATGACCATCGCATCTGTAAACAACTGTAGCACTTGTATTTTCCACACAAAATTCCTACAGACTTGCTTGCACCTTAGTTTTAAGCCACCTCCTATAGTAATACTTAAAGGGGTTATGTTCATTTCCTCTGCATTTCTAACAGAAAGTGATTGTTATAGAAGTATATGACAACTATAACTTTTCAACCCAAAATTTTTTCCCTTATTAACATTCACTCAATGGGCTGTATTAGATGCATATCTATCATCTTAAGATCTTGAGACGTACTTATTAGTATGATTGATTAATTGAATATTTTGATTTGCAGCCACTCGCGGAAGCCAAACATCAAACTTATGAGCTATCCTCATGAGTTTGGTTAGTGACAATGAATTGTTGGAAAGTCAATACAAAGTTGAATTAATTAATTTGAATTTAGTAATAACTTTCCATTGAAACATGTGATTATATAAATAACTAATTAATTAAGAATTTTAATTATAGTTAAGAATTTCAATTTAATTAATTATGAGTTTTAATTTTACTTTAATAATTTATTAATTATTATAAGAGAAAATTGATTAAACTAAAGTCATTACCAATAGACATTTTTGCTGTACATGAATGATTATCCGAATCATTTTACAAACAAGGATACAATTTATAAAATTAAGATAATATCATATCAAATAGACAAAGTTTGGACATTGGAATATTGGAGAGTGGCAATGGAGATTGAGATAGCATATAATTGTACTTGTTAGGATCGTTAACTGTAGGACCTCAGCCTCTCGGGCCTCGCATCCACAGGACCTCGGCCTCTAGGGCCTCGCGCCCACTCGCTTGTAAATATTGTCCGTTTTGGGCCTCAGCCTCTAGGGCCTCGCACCCTCACGGTTTTGCTTTTCCACAGGACTTCTCAGGAGGTCACCCATACTGGTACTGGTCTGGCCCTATCACATTTAACTTCATAGTTCTGATAGGATCCAGTGCGTTAGGGTATGGAAAACGTGTCTGCAAGGGGAAGGTATCTACACCCTTATAAGGGGTGCTTCGTTCTCCTTCCCAACCGATGTGGGATCTTATAATCCACTCCCCTTAGGGGGCCCAGCGTCCTCGCTGGCACAACGGCTCGGGTCCTGTCTCTGATACCAATCTGTAGGATCTCGGCCTCTAGGGCCTCGCGTCCTCCAAAGGGCCTCGCGCCCACCCGCTTGCAGATATTGTTCGCTTTGGGCCTCAACCTCTAGGGCCTCGCACCCTCACGGTTTTGCTTTTCCACAGGACTTCCCAAGAGGTCAGCCATCCTGGTACTGCTTTGGCCCTAGCACGCTTAACTTCGGAGTTCTGATGGGATCCGGTGAGTTAGGGCATGGAAAACGCGTCTATAAGGAGAAGGTATCCATACCCTTATAAGGGGTGCTTCGTTCTCCTTCCCAACCGATGTGGGATCTTACATTAACAGTTTGGATCAAATCATTTGTATGTATAAATATTATATTTAGTAATGTAATATTAAAATGAAAAGAATATTTAGTAATGTAATATTAAATTAAAAGAAAATTAAATATGCCTTATCTTTATATATTTGATCAAAATAATGAGCAATTGGTCAATTAATTTCACTAGTCACCTTTGCATTAATACCTATGGCTATAGGAAAATTAAAAACACAATATTAGGTAAGACAATATAAAATAGATAAAATTAATATATTAAAAAGAAAAGAATTTATCTTCAAAATCTTCATTATTTAACCAACTTTGAGCACACATAAGGGCTTCCACAGTGCAATACTGAAGTTGACTGCGATGAGGAGTAATGACCCTACCACTAGTACTAAATTCAGACTCTGAAGCAACGATGGATGATGGAATAGCTAATAAATCTCGTGCAATGACTTGCAAAATTGGATAATTATGTCCAGACATCTTCCACCATGACAATATACCGAATTGCTTACCTTCAATTTTAGGAACACAATCTTCGGAAAAATATTTATCTAACTCTAGCATATTCTAAGAAATCTTAACCCTTTTTTCTTTCAAAAAATGTGAAAGAGAATATGTCAATAATGGGTCAGAAGATAAGGCGAACCTAAAACTAAGTCCAAGTTGAACCGCCTTCACTGCTAAGATCCCGATCGTGAGTTTGTTATATTCTTGCTTGATAATCATTAAACAATTGATACCGCAATTGTTTCATAGTATGTACACACTTCTGAGCTTGACCACCGTATAATGCACTATAAATATATTAAACCTCATCCATCTTGTATCTCAGGTCCAACACATATAATACTGCAACAATTTCTCCAACATGAATCGAAAATTCATAAAATAATGAAAAAAAGTAAATGATAATAATAGTAACGCAACAAATTTTCGACTTAGATTGTTATCAAAAATAGCAAAAATAATTAAATTGGAGCAACTTATCTAAGAATGCAAGGCGTCGTGAAAATCACTACCCTAAGTCAGAAATTCCCCATTTGCCATGCAGCAGGACAACGAGATCTGACCTTAGGGTTAATGTTTCCTCCACCAACTTCAGTGCAATTCAAATGGTAAAGTAGGATTTGTCTCCAATAATTAATAAAGCAAAAGAAAAGACAAGATAAAAAGATATGTGCGTAAAGATGCTGATAAACATACGCATATCCTCATGCAATCTCATAGATATGATATGTATCTCATTTGATTTTATCTCATGCATCTCATATGACCTTATCAGATATCAAAATGTGTATAAATAAATGTACAAGTTATTCAACAATACACAAAAAATACAATGCATTTACATACCAAATTGCCTTCATCTTCTTCTATTCTTTCATGGTATCAGAGCTGATACATTAGCCATAAACATTTCATCCTGTTCAGCCACACCCACTCAACATCCTATAAATAAAACTACCCACAAACAATCATTCTTCATCAAACACCTAATAGAGACAGAAGAAACAACAAACACCTTTCACAACCTATCACAATGTCAGACCTTACCTTTCCCACTCTGCCATTCAACCAAAACACAAATTTCTTAACTACACAATTAGACTCATCCAATTATCTCATTTGACACATTCAAATTCAAGCTATTCTTATTACCTCTAACCTTATTGGATACGTTAATAATGATATTCTCCCACCCTCTACAACTCCAGGTGATGTGTCTCCCTAATACACCAAGTGGTAAAAACTTGATCGACTGGTATATTGCTCCCTCACCGCCTCCCTGTCCAGCTCTACTGCACGACTTGCTCCCTCAACACTACTAATGAACTTGCTACTATTGACGACTCAATCTCGGATGAAGACCTTGTCCTCATCACTCTCAATGGTTTACCTCAGGACTACGAATCATTCATCACGGCGATTGAGCATCGAGAATCACCCGCCTGTTTTGGTGATCATCAATTTAAACTTTTTGTCCATGAGGACCGACTCTTGTCCTTTCATTCTTCTGTTCCATGAGATGTTGCATTTGTTGTCTCTTTTCTCAACCCACAAATGGGTGCGATAGCAACAGAGGAGGGCGAGGATGGAGAAACTCGTTCTCGCGTACCTTCAACCCTAATGGACTCAGTAGACAGTGTCAGACAAGCAATGGGCTACATCACTTCTTTAGCTCCAATAGGCCTGCCCATAACAACTCACACCTTCAAGTCCACAAGCCCATACACCTATGACCCACACTCTCCAGCCCATTCCATAAACTCAAACCAAACCCAACCCACTCATTTAGCCCAACAACCTAATTGCCCAAATAAATCTCCTACCTAATATCAAATTTGTTGAAAATGGGGACATATTGTAGCTCATTGTCGGTTCAGATATTCTAAATCTCGAAATCGCTCAAACTACCCTCCACTTGACCCTACCAATCTTTCCACTGCCTTTACTGAATGGCTTCCTAACACTGGTGCCACCAATCATATGACACCAAATCCTCATCTTGTCAAATCTGAAATCCCATGCAATGGTCTAAATCAAGTGATTGTCGGTAATGGACAAACTCTTCCTATTTCCTCCACTGGCAATGTTACTTTCTCCACAAAAAATAATTCCCTTCATCTTAACAATATTTTAATTGTCCCAAATCTTACTGCAAATCTACTCTCTATTGCTAAGTTTGTGAAAGATAACTCTTGTCTTATTGAATTTAATCCATTTGGTTACATTATGAAGGGCCTCAAAACCAAGACGCCACTATTTGCGAGATCCATCCACAATAATCTCTACCCTATCAAAATCCCACATCACTTCAATAATTCGGTTGCTTTCCAAGCCACGTCCACTCTACTCACTTTGTGGCATCAATGTCTGGGTCACCCCTGTTCTGCCATACTTTCTAGTTTGTCTCTTCCTTTTAAATTTCCATCACTTGTAATGAATAATTGCACTTCCTATTTATTAGGAAAAAGTATTCGTCTTTCATTTCCTTTATCTTCTCGTGTTTCTACCATACCACTACAAATCATTCATTGTGATATTTGGGGACTATCACCATCCATCTCTCTTTCTGGTTATCACTGCTTCATAATTTTTAGTCGTTACACTTGGATTTTTCCTTTAACTTACAAAAATCAAGCTCTTTCTCAATTTCAAATTTTTAAAACAAATACTGAAATTCTTTTTTCCACTGCCATTAAAACCTTCCAGTACGATGGAGCTCCTAAACTCATCAAAGGTGCCTTTGCCACTTACCTCACCACATATGGTATCTTTTACCGCATTTCGTGTCACTATACTCCACAACAAAATGGCCTTGCTGAGCAAAAAAATTGTCACGTCACTGAAACTGGCCTTACCCTTCTTCTCTAGCCTCTCTACCTAAATCCCTATCGTTTGATGCATTCTCTACAGCTACATATCTCATTAATTTATTCCCAACACCTATCCTTCACCACAAATTCCTTTATGAAATTCTTTTTCTCCATCCACCTGATCTATCTCATCTTCGTGTTTTTGGTTGCTCTTGTTTTCCTTTCCTTAGGGCAATGCATACAGACAAACTTAACCCAAAATCTATATAATGTGTCTTCATTGGGTATTCGGCACAATACAAAAGATATCGTTGCATTGATCCTATCACCTCGAAACTTTACATCTCTCGGAATGTTCGTTTTCTTGAAAATATTTTTCCATATACCACTCTCCCTTCCCTCACACCTAACACACCCACTATTTCTACCATCTCTCCACCTCTACTAGTGACACCTAAACCTTCCCCACCAGAAACCATATCAACCCCTTCCCCTTACCCTAACATCAAATTATTACTTGCACATGTGATAATACTCGTGTTTCCCGAATCCTGTCTGATTATGTTACTTATTCTACCTATACACAAACTTCACATGAACCCAATCCTACTTCCTTCATTCAAGCCAACAAATACCCACATTGGCGCCAAGCTATGCTTGATGAGTTCACTGCTCTACATTGCAATTATACCTGGACTCTTGTTCCCTCACCACCCAATGTAAATATTGTTGGATGTAAATGGGTCTTTCGCACAAAACAAAATTCTGATGGTACTCTAGATCAATACAAAGCCCGTTTAGTTACAAAAGGCTATCATCAGACTCTTGGTATGGACTACATAGATAGTTTTAGTCCTGTAGTCAAACCCACTATAATCCACCTCATCATCACTATTGCTCTGTCTAAAAATTGGTCTATTTGTCAACTTGATGTCACAAATGCCTTTTTTAAGAGACACCTACAAGAACTGATTTACATAGCTCAACCTCTTGGTTTTCTTAACCCTCACAAGCCTTCTCATGTCTGTCATCTTCAAAAAGCCCTCAACAGTTTAAAGCAAGCTCTGCGAGCTTTGTTTCATTGACTAAGCCAAAAACTCCTTGATCTCAAGTTCATCTCTACCAAATCAGAAACTTCCCTATTTATTCATACCACCTTTCTCCTAGTCTATGTCGATGATATCTTAATTACTGGCTCTTCACCTTCTTTCTTCACCAATCTCATTCATAAATTAAACACTAAATTTTCCATAAAGACCTGGGCCCTCTTCATTATTTCTTGGTATGGAGGCAAAACACACTCCTACTTGACTCCTACTTATCCAAATTAAATACACCGAGGATATTCTTCTCCGCACAAGACTTGATCAATCCAAACCCGCCACCACACCAATATCCCCCACTCTTCCTCTCTCAAAAAACCATGGAACTCCTCTCACTAATCCTTCTGAGTATCGAATTATTGTTGGTGCTTTCCAGTATCTTTGTCTTACCCACCCTGATATTCAATTTATAGTCAATAAAATCTCCCAATTTCTCCATTGCCTTACTGACATTCACTGGACCGCTGTCAAACGGATACTTCGATACCTTCGTTCTATACCATTTTTGGTATCCACTTTACCCGACCAACCTCTCTTTCCATTAATGCCTATTGTGATGCTGACTGGGTAGGTTGTCCTGATGATCGTCACTCCACTTCTGGCTATTGTGTATTCTTTAGACCAAATCTCATTTCTTAGAGTGTAAAGAAATAACCCACCGTTGTCAGATCTAGTACTGAAGCTGAATACCAAAGTATAGCTCTTGTTGCTACTGAACTTTGTTGACTTAAATCTCTCCTTAGTGAAATTCGCTTCACTCATCTTCATCTCACGCCTACACTTTGGTGTGATAATCTTGATGTTACATTTCTTGTTGCGAATCTAATCACTCAGACTCGCACAAAATACATTGAGATTGATATTCATTTTGTCAAAGATCTGGTTACCAATAAGACACTATCAATTCGAGATCTTTCTTCAAGCCATTAAATTGCCGACATCATGACCAAAACTTGACCTTCGTCCGCTTTTCAAAAATTTCGTGACAAGCTCACTGTGGCCACTCGCCGTGTGCTTGAGGGGGACTGATTTCATAGATATGATATGTATCTCTTTTGATTTTATTTCATGTATTTCATATGATCTTATCAGATATCAAAATGTGTATAAATACACGTACAAGCTATTCAGCAATGCACAAGAAAATACAATACATTTACATACCAAATTGCCTTCTTCTTCTTCTATTCTTTCAGATGCCTTTTTGTAGAGGGAGACTTGTGTCTTGTTTGGAGAAAATGAGAATATATGTAACATTGGGAGTGAAGAGAGGAGCATATGCATGAGGGATTTACATAGCAGATTACGTTGACAAGAGGAATTAAGAGAAATTAAAGCAAAAGGGAGCGTTAACAACGTTAAGGGCCATAATTTGCTTAATAATGGTAAAACGTTCTGACAGTTAATGTTGAGAAACAGTAGGATCCAAGTATTGGACCAATAACACCAACACACGAAATGTGATGAACCAAAACGTTGATACAGACCAACTTCGATTGTCTGCTCGCCTAGACAAGAACACGATCACCATATCAAGCTCGAATTATTACGCTCACGGTACTGACAATATGATACTTCATTGTTAATTACTTCAAACTTGCCTAGCTTGATTGGTTCCTGAATGATAATGTTACATAAGAAACGTGCTTGTACATCATTCTCTTCATTATCATCTCCATTATCAGCTATATATACTTTTTGTTTTCAGCTTTCCCTTTTTCTATGATATGTTGCAAACATTGTTCTCCATTCTTTTTCTTCAGTTGTCCTTTTTAAATGAAACAGCTAAATCCTTTGAGAATTCCAACTCATCATCATCCAAATCAAACCCCTCTTTACTTTCTGATCAAAACTCCCTAAAACGCATTAACTTCTATAATTAATTTATATTAAAAAATGTATATAAAAATATTTATTTATTCATTCATAAATTATATTTAAATATATGTTAGAGAATGTTGAAAGTTTAGTAAAAATTCTTTATATAAAATTTCGAATAGAAAATTCTTGAGAATTGTGCAATAATAAATTGAAATAGTAAGTATTTCAAAATTTTCATATTATTTATTAATAATTAGCTAAATAAAAAAGTAATTTATCATATCTCGTCCTGTATTAGTGAATATATAAAACCAATTAAGTTGGTCTCACACAACAGCTTAAGCTATTGTGGTGAAATAGTCACTTAACATAGTATCAGAGCCTTTGTGATCAAGTCGTCGTGAGTTCAGATCCTACCACCTACCTATTATTCAGCACAAGATAGAGTGAACATGTGCAAGTTTGAAGCTAAAAAGGGATTGGTTGAAGCATCTAGGGATAAGAGTGGAAAGCATTGAAGAGGACGAACATTGTGTCATCCCAATGGGTGGACCTCTTGATTGTTGGAATAGGCTGTACAGCTGGGATGGTCCATCTTTCAACTAGGTATATGGTTGCACGACCTCTTGCAGCGGCTCCGATTGTAGCTAGTTCTCTTGTTCGATACCTCAACTATGATCGAAGCATCATAGGGAATGAATTGACTGTACAAGTATGGAGAGATTTATGGCCCAAAGAGAGGGGGAGGCAAAGGGAGTTCTTCTGTTTCGGCATGGATATTCTGTTGAAGCTGGATTTAGCAGCAACAAGAAGATCGTTTGAGTTGGAACCTCATTATTGGCACAGATTTATGTTATCCCAGCTGTTTCTCTTAGAGCTTACAGTATTAGTAGTGTGCCATAGGCCAATGGATATATATGATTCATGTATTAACATTATGACTTGTTAATAATATATTATGAGGTATTCTTATTATATATGCATGTATGTCGTTTATGTAAGGAGATTTATGTTCTATGAATGATATTAGGCTTATGTCATCAAGTATATGACGTGATAGTAAATCCATAAGTATTATAACACTATTTTAAACTATCCCTGGTGGATCGTTATTGGTGAAACAATAATGAATTAAGGCTAGTATGTGTTTTGATTGATGATCATATTTTACTGATCATGGATATGAGTTATCAAATCAGAAAAATAAATATATGTTAGAGAATATATATTGGACCGACCCACAAAGAGAACACTAAATGGTTTCATGTTATTAGTGATTCTTAACATGGTTTGACTTTAGTCCTCTGACCTAAAGTCATCATGGTTCTCTACATGAGGAATTCGATGTTTTGACATTAGATTAAGTTATTCTTAACCGAATAACAAGTAGTCTTATGTTGGATATTAAATGAATCATGTGGAGGGATATGAATGACGTGGATGAGGTTTGTATCTCTCTTAAATGAAAGAGATATCATTTGGGCCTCTTGACAAGTACGACTGAAGAAATGCATGGTCGTGCTTAAATGAATTGATGAAGAGTCATCACTGTCATTTGTTATAATCAATCAACTTGGGGATCAAGAAACTATGAT
>JANZLX010012002.1:0-10854 GCA_025531955.1 Erythroxylum orinocense | reverse complement strand
TAAAAGTCCATTAGATCCTTAAGCCCTTTTTCACTTAACTCTTTAATCAAATACAAATCATGCTATCTTATGCCACCTAACCTACTTCATGCTTCATGTTCATTCCTGTCAACTTCATTTAATCCATTAACATTTCATAATTCAACCTAAGCATGCTTAAATAAATAAATAAAAATTTCGAGGCCAACATCTATAACTCATAGCATTCTCATTTAGAATATCACAAGATAAATTGTAGTCAAATTATTTTACTATATCATAATCATAGTGCTTCAGAAGCATTGAAGCTTGTAGTAAAGATCGCTCTAACAGTAAAGTGTTTAGACTATTTTGTTGAAACTCCTCTAAGTTGATTGGATGATCGAGAACAAATCCGAAGGTATTGAGAGTCGTCCATTTGTGTTCAACCACAGAAGATTAGAACTTGAAGGAAATTGCATCATCTATAGTCAGGGAGATAGAAGAGTTACATCGAGGTGGTTGGACTATTTTCCGACACCGCACCTTCATACGTTTCTAAGGAGCCATAGGAGGTATAGGTGGTAGAATAGAATTTGCAAGAGTCTCATCGAAATCCGAAGCAAAATCTTCAACCATGGATAATATGACTTGAGTAACATCATAATCTAGATTTGGTATGGTGTCCCAAGCGGAGGTAGTTTCGAGAATGTCAATGTGGAGGAAACCAAAGATGAAGAAGTTTGGATTGTCACCGGACTTGGGGCAACCTCTGACAAGGTCTTCTTGCTTAGACCAAGTGCAGAGACTAAATGGTGGGTAAAAGGAGCAGAAGCAGATGTCTTGGTTGTTGACAACGAGGGTTTGTTTAGAAGTGGACGGATAAAGAACTGTTGGTAAAATATGAAAGACATTTAAGGATTTTTAATCCATCAGATGAAAAATGTTTTTTTAATAATCTTTTTTAAAATAAAAAAATCAATAATGTGGAGCACAAAGTTCCAAAACCCATCAAAGAAGCTCAAACTTTACTACATCAAAAGGTTTCGTAAAGATAGCCACCAACTGTTTTTCTGTGGATATATGTAACAAGATGACTATTTTGCTTTCCACAAGCTCTCGAATAAAGTGATACTTGAGATTAATATGTTTCATTCTTGAATGCTGAACTAGATTCTTAGAGATGTCTATGACACTCTTATTATCGCATAATATAGTCAACACATTCTGATCAATCCCATAATCTTCTAACATCTATTTCATCCAAAAAAGTTGTGAACAACAACTACCTGCAGCTGTGTATTCTGCCTCAACGGTCGATAGAGAAAATGAATTATACTTCTTGGTTGTTCATATTGTTTCCTAAGAAGAAACAACATCTTTAAGTTCTTTTGCAATCGTCTAAGTTTCCAGCCCAATCAGCATCACTATATCCAGCAAGATAAAATGTCAAGTTTTATGTACACCATATCCCAAAATCAGATGTTCTGCTTACATACCTGATAATCCTCTTGACCACTATCATATGTGTTTCTTTCGAGTTCACTTGATAGCAAGCACATATGCCAATGTTGTAATAGATATCTAGCCTACTTGCAGTTAAGTATATAAACCTTCCGATCATGTTGCGATGTAAACTATCATCAATGTTCTTTCCATTCTCATCTCTGTTTAGTTTTGTTGAGACACTCATAGGTGTTCTTACATGTCTGGCATTCTCAAGACCAAACTTCTTTATTATGTTGTTGGCATATTTGGTTTGCAATATAAAAATTCCATCCTTCACTTGTTTAACTTACAAACCCAAAAAGAAATTCACCTCACCTACTATACTCATTTCAAATTCGGATGTCATTAACTTAACAAATTCATCTACCATCTTTAGATGTGTAACACCAAACACAATATCATCAACATAGATTTGAGCAATCACAAAATCAGATTTGAACTTTTTAATAAATAGGGTATTGTCAACACTACCTCGTTCATATCCTTGCTTGATAAGATATTGTGTAAGCCTTTTGTATTAAGCCCTTAGTGCTTGTTTGATACCGTAAAGAGCTTTCTTTAGCTCATAAACATGATCTGCATGGGTTGAATTAATAAATCCTTTCGGTTGCTCGGCATACACTTATTCCTATATAAACCCATTCAAAAAAAGCACTCTTTACAACCATATGATAAAGCTTAAACCCCTTCATGCATGCTATACCCAATAATAGTTTGATAGATTCAAGTCGTGCCACCGGTGCAAAGGTTTTGTCAAAGTCTATTCCTTCAACGTGAGAATATCCCTGAGCTACTAACCTTGCTTTATTTTTTGTTACATTACCCTTTTCATCTGTTTTATTTCAAAACACCCATTTTGTTCCAATTACATTAGTATCCGGTAGTCTTGGCACTAATTTCCATACATCATTCTATACAAATTGAATAAATTCATCTTCCATAGCTATTGCCCATAACTCTTCTTGTAGAGCTTCTTTAACATTCTTTAGCTCGAATAAAGATGTGTAACATAAGTATCCTGTAAGTTCTAGATAATCGTCCCTTTTTCTTTCGCTTATTTTTCTTCTTTCACTAACATCTCCAATAATGTTCTCTACTTGATGATTTCTTCATATTCGAGATGGAGAATCTCGGTTCAAATCAGCTTCTCTTGAATTTTGAACATTTAAAGAAATAATTTCTGCTTCAAGTGTTTTGGTTGATTCATCATTTGAAGTAACTGACAGTTCTTCAATTCGCGCAGTTACTTCCTCAGCAATAACTAATTGCAAATCTGGGCAATTTTTCAATCTTGTCTCGTTGCTTGTTTGAGCTGGTTCAGAGAGTTGGTTATGTTGATTTTCTTCTGCCATTTGACCATTCAACAAAGATAAATCATCTATCACAACATTTATGGACTCTAGCACTTTTTTGGTTCTTTGATTATACATTTGTTACGCTTTACTGTGAGTTGAATAACCAATGAAGATTCCTTCATCACTTCTGCTCTCAAATTTTTCGATATGTTCCCAATCTCTAAGAATGTAACACTTACTTCCAAAAACATGAAAGTAACTTACATCTGATTTCTTTCCCTTCTAGAGTTCATAGGATGTCTTGTTCAAGATGCTTCGAAGATAAACTCTGTTACATATGTAACATGTTGTATTAACTACTTTAGCCCAAAATTGCATAGACAATTTACTTCCATTCAATATAGATCTAGTCAATTTTTAAAGTGTTCTATTTTTCCTTTCAACAACTCCATTTTGTTGTAGAGTTTTGGGTGCTAAAAATTCTTGTATGATGTCATACTCATCACAAAAGTCATTAAAGCTTGTATTTTCAAATTCCCTTTCGTGATCTGATTGAATTCTCAATATAGTCATATTTTTCAGATTTATGACCTGCACACATAGGCTTCTAAAAGCCTTGAAAGCATCTGATTTTTCTTTCAAAAATGATAACCAAGTATATCTCAAATAATCATCAACATAAGTTAAAAAATATCTAATTCCACCAATGCTATCATGTTGTGTTGGACCAACCAAATCCATGTGAATTAATTCAAGTATGCGAGATAAGGTAACGTGTCTAACCTTTTTGTATGGCACTCTTATCTGTTTACCCATTTGGCATGCACTATAAATTGATTTCCCTTCTTTGTTTATTTTGGGTAGACCCTTCACAGCTTCAAATTTTTTTCAATTTGCTATTGAGATCAAAATTTACGTGCCCAAGACTTTGATGCCATAAATCAATGTTATTATCATGAATGGATGATTTACAAGTGGTCATGACCCGCAACATGTACAATTGTTGTCTGATTGCTTGCCGCTCATAAGATATTCTCCTTGTTTGGTTAGTACCCTTCATTCATCACTTGTAAATTTAACTAACAAACCATCTCAAAAAGTTGGCTTATACTTACCAAATTTGCTTTTAGTCCATCGACATGGAGCACATTCTTAAGGTGAGGCAATCCATCCACATATAATGTTCCTCTACTGATCACCGAAGCCTTCTTTCCATCTCCTAAGGTCACATGACCGTCCATACAACTTTGATAATCAGTTAAGTAATTCTTTTCCCCTATCATGTGGTGTGAACATCCAGTACTAAAGTACCAACCATGTTGCAAAGTTGCCTTCATCGAAGTAAGAACCACGAGAGATTGCAATTCACTCTTTTTTATCCAAATAGATTTAAGAACGGATAGCTAATGTTGAAATTTTTATGAAAGACGTAGAAATTTTCAGCTTTGGCTTCTTTGAAACAACACATGCAGTAACTAGTAACATCTTGGCCTTATATGCCCAATAAATTCATAAAAATGACACGTGGGTACAAATCTTCGATTCCTTCTCAATATTTCTTCTTCTCTGACAGATCTGGATATATTATTTTTCTCCTCATTCACTTTAGAGCACTCACCCTTATAGCCAATGCCTTAAAGATCCCCTTTAACCTTACCAATTTTCATTAACCTTTCTATTCTGTGCCTCCATTCAACATTCTCAACCCCTTTTCAGTACTTGCTAATTTCATCAAGCTCATTTGTTTCCAACATCAATTTCTTTTCTAACTCTTGGATGGTATTCTTCATGGAGAGATTCTCTTCCTTCAATCTTTCATTCTTTCTACACGTTTTCACCCATTTTTCATACATAGCTTTGTAATCCTCATAAATATTCTCCTTTTTATCATCTAGGCCACTTACATTGCTTTCATAATTTGATATTAGGTCTCGAGCTGAGTTGTTTTCACTTTTTTCGAAATTTTCTGATTTTCCCCCTTTTTCGACTTCAGTTACTATTACGCAAGTAACTAGAATCTTACTATATAAAGCAACTAACGCAACACCATTAGCGATTTCTTCTTCGCTACCATATTCACTCTCAGAATCATTCTCACTCCAGGAACTAGTAAAGGATTTTCCTTTTCTCTTCTTCAAAGTATTAGCACATTCAGTTTGAACGTGCCTGAAGCCTTGACATTCATGACATTGGATTCTCCTTACCTCCTTTTCACCCTTTTGTGTTTTGGCTTGTTGTTTTAAGTTGTTATTCTATGAACTCCCACCATGTTGTCTAAATTTGGGTCTGTCCTTTTTCATTTTTTTCAGCCATTTACCAAAATTTCATGTGAGTAGTACTAAGTCTTCATTTTTATCCGATTCATCTTCCGCATCATTCACACCTTTTCCAGTTTCAACCTGTAGTGTCGATTCTTTGTTTCTTTCTTACTTACCCCTTAAAAGATTCATTTCGAAATTTGTAAGAATTGCAATTACTTTTTCCAATGACAGATCATTAATATCGTGGGTCTCCTCTATTACTGCAATTTTCGAAATAAATCTCAGAGGTAGTGATCTTAACATTTTCTTGACTAGTTTCAGATTTGAATATTTCTTCCCGAGTTGATGCGCCTAATTTGCTATATCTCGCAATCTTTCATGAAAATCTCCAATAGTCTCATTTTCATCCATCTTCAATTCTTCAAACCTCACAGCTAACATCTGTAGTTTTGACGTTATCATAGATTTTGATCCTTCATGAATAGTCTGCAAAGCATCCCATGTTTCTTTAGCTGATTCATAGGCTAATATCATTGAGAAGCATCCCTCATCAATAGCACTAAATATCGTATGCATTGCTTGTAAATTTCCAAGTTCACTTTATTCTTCGGCTCTTGTCCATTCAGTTTGATCTTTTTAAACTGCCTCTCCTTTATCATCAGTAATCATCGGATGCGTCCACCCATGTACTACCGAACGCCAAGCTTTTGTACCCTAAGTTTGTATGAAGACTCTCATCTGTGATTTCCATGCAGGATAGTTAGATCCATCCAACAGTGGTGGCTTGGTGATTGATGTGCCCTCTCTTATAGCCATGTTCGCAAAACTAGGATCTACACTAACTTGCTACCAAGTTTTGAATCAGTAACCTTGCTCTAATACCAATTGAAAAACTGAAGGGGATAGTATTTTCGCCCAATTTTTCTATGGACGTCTTTAGCACAAACGAAAAATAAAAGCAATCAAAAACGAAATAATAAAAATCACCAAAAATTTGGTAATGCAGTTCGACACACCTTGCTTACATCTGTGGGGCCCTCACCTAGCTTAATACTTTCATGAAAGTGCAATAAATTTACATAAGGTCACATTAAAGCAACACCACCCAATCGTTGTACCTATCTCTCAACCTCACTTTCCGTGAAAGATTTTCATACCCAATAAAACGAACAACTCATGTTAACCTCGTCAAAGGATTTTTTCTAAAAAACTTTTAATTAAAATACAATTAATAAAAATAACTTAAGTAATCAATCAACTAAGAACATAACAATGGTATACTTGAGATAAAAAAAAAGGACTTCCCTATAGTTTTAGCTTCCTGAAATACATTTGAATAATAGTCCACCAGTTCGACTGATTTATGCCAACTTTAGAACTAGACCACATAATAGTATGCTAATCCAACGATTCAATATCAAAACAAGAATCTCAAGGTTCTTCACTCATACATATTGTCCAGCTTCAATAACTCCAATTAAACCATGTGGGACACTACACACGCTATATATATTTCACGCACATTCCTAGAAGAACAACTCTTAGAAATCAGAAGTTAACCCACGGTGTATCTCACTATAGAACACATACACGACTTAAGATATATATTTTCCAGAATTCAATTAACACCACCTCACTAGTTGATACAACACACACAGGATACACTCATAGAGATGTGCACGATACTCACCAATAAAATCCTTTCATAAACACGCAAAACAGCTTCCCTTTTTCTGTTGTCAACAAAATATGGCAATACATATAACAATTACCAACGTGATATACCACAAATTTGTGAGAGAATAGACTTTAATTTTATGTAGAATTATTACACAGCTATAGGTGTAACTGCCACATCTTTTAAATCTCATTATAATTAATATCTTATATGCCCAATTAATAACTAAGATGCCAAAACTAAATAAAAAGATACATCCAATATATCTTAACAGTTCCCAACAGGAAAACACCCCCTCCATAAGAACACCATTACCTGCTCGCCAATTTCAAAGACCTTCTCTCGGTGATGTTGGTCAACAACTTGCTTGTACTTCTGGTTTGGCTACTCAAGCTTCTGCTTCACTTCAGTTTGGACGTCCTACCACTAATTTGCCATATTCTCTGCCTCTTTGCTCTTCTGATCAACGTTGGGTAGTGTTGCTAAGTCAAGCACATGTTCTGGAGCTTTAGTATAGATAACAGAGAAAAGACATCGTCCGAGGGTCATGTGCACTACATTGTTGTAAGCAAACTCAGCCTATGCCAGCGCATGATCCCACTATTTAGGCCTATCCCCGTAAATACTCCGGATCATATTGCCCATTGTCCTGTTCACCAATTATGTCAGCCTATTAGTTTGAGGATGTGTTGTTCTGCTAAACTTTAATGATGAGTAAAACATCCTTCATAAAGTCCTCCAAAAATGCCCCAGAAACTTACCATCACGATTAAAAGTGATAATCTTTAGCACACCATGCAAACGGACAACTTCTTTGAAAAATAATCTAGCTACTCCTCTTGCATCAGTAGTCCTCTTACATGCAATGAAATGCGCCATCTTGGAGAACCTGTCAACCACAACAAAAACAAAATTCACACCCCGTTGTGTACGGGGCAAGCGAAGTATTAAGTCCGTAGACAGATCCTCCTAAATGTTCTCTGGGACTGGCAAAGGTAAGTATAACCTTGTGTTTTGTGCTTGCCCTTTACACGTCTGGCAGACATAACACTTCTGCACCATACTCTCCACGTATTTATGCATCTTAGGCCAGAAATACCTCTCATCCATTACAACAAACGTCTTATCACGCCCAAAATGTCCAGCCAACCCTCCACTATAGATGTCACAAATAAGCTTCTCCCTCAAGGAAACTTTTGGGACGCACAACTAATTTCCCTTCAAAAGAAACCATCCAACAGATAATAGTCATCAACAATATGAATAGAAACATACTGCTACCAGATATCTTAGAACTTAGAATCTGTAGGAAATAAATCCTTGAGCGGATAAAAACCCACAATCTCCTACTTCAGCACCACTAATAGATTAGCCATCCAACTCAACACATCTGCCACCTTATTCTGTTCTCCAGATTTATGAACCAGCTTGTAAGTAAATTTCTAGAGAAACTGTGTTGACCTTGCATGCATATCCTTACTGATCCATTTCTAGCTGCTCAAATATTTCAGAGCATCATGATCAAAATAAATAATGCACTCCTTACCGATCAAATAATGCTCCCAAGTCTTCAAAGTGAGCACTACAACATAAAACTCCTTGTCATAAGTGGTCCACTTGTGGCTCACATCACTAAGTTTCTCACTGTATAATGCAACGAGACGCTTCCTTTGAGAGAGAACTCCACCAACTCCAACTCCACTGGCATCACACTCTACCTCAAATAGATCATCAAAGTTTGGCAGCACCAATACTGGGGCAAAACACAACTTATGTTTTAGCAAGTTAAAACTTGCCTCAGCTTCCTCCCCCCAGTGGAATTTTCCTTTTTTCAAACATTCAGTAATAGGTGTAGCAATAGAACTGAAATCTCAAATAAAGCATCTATAAAAAGTTGTCAACCTATGAAAACTCCTAACCTTCAACATTTTTTTTGGGGAAGACCATTCCTGGATAACCCTAATCTTTGCCTCATCAACATGAATCTCACCAGCACTTACCATAAATCCCAGAAATATCAGCCTGGGTGTAAGAAGCTGCATTTCTTCAAATTCACACACAACGTACTTTCCTGCAGAACTGTCAGTACTTTCCGAAGATACAACAAATGATCTGACTCCGAACAACTATAAATTAGAATATCATTTAAATAAACTACCACAAACTTCCTGATGAAAGGTTTCAATACCTAATTCATGAGTTGCATAAAGGTACTCAGAGCATTGGATAGCTCAAATGGCATTACCATCCACTCAAACAGCACCTCCTTAGACTTGAATGTCGTTTTCCACTCATCTTTAGGTCTGATCCGAATTTGATGATATCCACTCCTCAGATCAATTTTAGAGAATATCATCACTCCATATAACATATCTAGCATGTCATCCAACAACGGAATAGGAAACTGATAACCAATAGTAATTTTATTAACAACCCGACTACCAATACTGCAACATCTTACTACTATAGGGTACTTACCCAAACATTCAAGTACATATCCTATGATAATGACATGTTAGAGAAAAAACAGATCCAACTTACACATGGCATCATCTAACATAATAAGAAGTCATCAAATTTTAAAATCATTCATTGCATTCATTCACAAGATTTACACTATTTCCATTATACAAATATTTATAAAACCTCATACAAGTCCTAACAAAAACTACAAAATAAAAGCTATAACTCTCTGCGTCAGCTGACAGACCTATGAGCTATAACTTAGTCCAAAACGTTCTTCTAATCCAGGATAAACACTAAGTCTCCTATCTCGTACCTGAAAAATCATGTTGCAATTTTTATGAGTTTTGCGAACTCAATGAGTGAACCATCATTTATGATTTCACCAGATCACACACACATATCACATATTTCACATATATTCATTCAGACCATATATACATTCTAGATATTCACACAACATGGTATATCATATAATCACACAATTCACATAGCCAAGTATAACAAATAGTTCATAACAATTTATCATTCATTTCAACTTTGCAAATCATTCAATGAAATTCAGTCTTATAATGTTATATGCATGAGACTCACATTCTTTCTTATTGTTATGACCGAGTGCCTATCACATATACAAATATTGGCCCATTGGGCTCAGTCAGAACAAATTCACAGAGCATAGTTCTATACGCAAGATCATATATCATGGAGCAAAGCTCTACGTGCAAGCGCTTGATACTGGCTACTCCGGTCACAACGCCTTTACCTGAGCATGCATTTTATGTAATGCATCAGTTCAAAATTTACCATATATCACAATCATATATAAAGCACAGTTAGAATTTCATAATCATCGGACCTAAGTCTGGCATTCAGCTTTCGTTGAGAATTCACATTTCATACAGAATGATCAAACAAATCACACAAATCAGAGCACTTCCAATACAGTCCCAAATATTTACTCCTCGAACTTTAAGTCCAAAATTCATAAACAAATTACAACAATTTATTAATTGGCAAATCAAATCAAATCAATCCTAGGAAATTCATCTAGGTTGACTCGTAGTACGCTTTAATAAGCTATTGCCTGGATGGTCCGGCAATGTTCAACTAGTGTCCTCCTCTAAAACATATACAACACATTTACAATATATCACATTTTTGCACAAATGTATAAATATTCCTTTATGCACATGTACTTATATAAAATATGCACAATACATGTTCGATGACAATTCCGGGTTTCTTATCACATCATGCAGATATCAAAGTCCTTATTAATCTCATTTGTACTTATAATTTGGGCCAACATAAAAGAATGTGCAATCAGTTTCATAACCTAATTAACCACTTCATAACTTTCTTACATTCATATGGGTCAACTTTGCATAATTAATCTGATAGGGTTAATGACAAAATTAGGTAACACTTCTTTCTAGAAAGTTTCACTCCAATGTCTTAAGTTTCTAATGATACGAAGATCATACAATTTGATTCATTATTCAATGAGTTATACACAAAATACCACAGACTGTGCACATTTGAAATTTTGGTTAATGCATGATCATGCATTCAAGTTGTACACCTCGTATTTCTCAATTCCAGTATCCAAAAATTACAAACTTTATACCAATTTAAAGCTAAGAGAATAAGCTAAAACTATGATGAAGACACCTTAGTCTAATTCATC
>JANZLX010011946.1:0-10855 GCA_025531955.1 Erythroxylum orinocense | reverse complement strand
GTGCAAGCTCGTGTGGATACCGGTAGAGGACATTCGCAATTTGCAGTGTCTTGGAATCCGAAAAGAAGCAACCTATTAACGCAAATAAAGGTATTTTCGTTTATCCTTCGTGTTTTCGATTATACGTGATGTTTTGTACGGTCTTTTTCGCAGCGTATTTTGAATACTCGGACCGTAAGCGATCCAACATTTACTACCCAAAACTAGAGTTGAAGGTTGGGCAAATCAAATTAATTAAGTCTATATATATATATATATATTAGTCTTTTACTTTATTTTTATGCTTAAATTATCTTAGCTTTACTCGTTTTATATGATGCTTTTAATAATTGTGAAAGTGTTACCTTGAGAAGAGTGAACAACAATAATTCATGAACAATAATGGAAAAATTTGATCATATTCATAGAGATAGGGGACATAATTCACACGGATAAAGTAAATCTCGCTTGGGTTGCTTTAATGATAGCTTTTGCATTTTTCCTTTCACTCGTAGTAGGGGACAGAAGTGAGCTTTAAAAGGACTATTAAATGAGTTGAGAAATCAAACTATATCAATTTTTTTACAGATCTTTCTGCAAAGATACTTTTACTTTATTTTTATGCTTAAATTACGTTAGTTCTACTCATTTTATGTGATGCTTTTAATAATTGTTAAAGTGTTACCTTGAGAAGACTGAACAATAATCATTAATGAACAATAATGAAAAAATTCGATCATATTCATAGAGATAGGGGACATAATTCACACGGATATAGTAAGTCTCGCTTGGGTTGCTTTAATGGTAGCCTTTACATTTTCCCTTTCACTCGTAGTATAAGGCAGAAGTAGGGCAGAAGTGGGCTTTAAAAGAACTACTAAGTGAGTTGAAAAATCAAACTATATCAATTTTTTTATAGATTTTTCTGCAAAGACTTTTGAATTTATTTTATGTGATGCTTTTAATAATTGTGAAAGTGTTACCTTGAGAAGAGTTTTATCAAGAATTGGAGAAGATTTCAAGCGAAAAATAAAAAGAAAACACAATTATTAGTTAGGAATAGCTAAGCACATGAATGTGTTCTAACTTGTATCCTTCATTTGCCACTTAAAAAATGAAGACACAGTCATATAAACAGCCTAGATGCAGACTATATGATGGATAGAATTTTTAAACTGCATTATTGTCTAAGACATAATTATGTCTTAACTCATGTCCATATCCTAAAGAGTTACAAAAAGGTATTTGGCTTAGGATAAGGGCATGTTGGAGCCCTTGTTCCCCTATAGAGAGTATTAAAAAGATACACAACTTGGAATATAATTGTTTACCAGATAATGTCTCAAGCAGTTTTAATTTAAAAAATATTTTGTCATTCTTTTCTATTCTAAATCTATGGTTAGCTGCAAGGAGGTGCGAAAACCATTAACAGATCATTCCCAAAGTTGTTTTTAATAGATAAAAAGATTGGAGATCAGTTAATTGGAATAAGAAGATTTCATCTAGAATTATTTATATCTTGATGTCCTTTATTTTATCACTTATGATTGTCAATGAATAAATAATTTGTGGCTAGTTTGTTTATATGTTTAGAAGAAGAACCATAGTATTATTTTTGTTAAGTATTAATTCAATATTATTATGAAGTTTGATTTATTTCAATGAAATATCTTTGAATATTGTTAATATAAATTTAAATATGCTAATGATTAGACCTAATATTAATTCATATCATGATGATTTGAAATAACATGCATGTGAGTGGATCATGGTTTACATATTAGTTGTATGAGGTGTCATATTAGGCTTACATAAGTTCTCAGGTGTTAAGGTCAAACCTTTATAGAAACCTAATGCATTTTTAAGAGTTTTAATTGGATAGAGTTATCAATTACTCAACTTGATAATAAGTGATTATGTCTCAAGAGAGAGTAATTTCATAACCTAGAAGTTTCAGCTAGTCCAAATTATAAATACTTCCTAAGTTTATTTAATCATGATTGCAAAGATGATGCTAAGGGGAATCCTTGTCTAAACAGTTTCTAAAATTGTCTAGTCGATTATTTTTCTTATTTTTCTTTTTATTCTAATTTTATTTATTTATTTTAATTAATCTATCTATCTATTTTTACTTCTTTAACTATTTAGTAATAGAAGAGTATTTTAAACTATTCTAACTTCTTCATGGATAGATCCTTTATTCATTACTATATTGCTTATTAACGAAAGGAACAGTTACTTTAGGTTGTGAGTAAGTATTTTGTGAAAGGGAAATATTTCGTAATAGGAACCAACATGTGATAATGACATTGTAATTTTTCATATTCATGTTACTTTTTGTACAACATATGAAAGCTTGTACAAGGAATTTTCAAGTGTATGAGAGTAGGAAAATTGAGATGAACACGATGGAAATCCTAACTTCTTTCTAAATGAAAAAGGGCTTCTTCATTAATTAAGACAAGTACATAAAAACCAACTATCAAACCTTTTGGGATAGATCAAGCCAAGCCATTGGGAACACCCATAAGTATCATAAGTAAGTTCAACAAGGATGAAGAGGGAAAGCCAATTTATTAAAGTTCACTAATATATGATTAGCAATTTACTTTATCACAGGCTAGATATCATGTTTAGCGTATGCGTATGTTCTAAATTTCTATCAAGTCCTAAAGAATCTCATCTTTTAGCGATTTAGTGCTTTGTGTGGTACCATGTCATTAGGAATTTGGCTTCTTGATCATACATTCTTTGATTTGATTGACTATTTATATATGACTTATATTAGTAGTCTTTTAGATAGAAAGATCACATATAATAATTGTCAATTCATAAGCAATTTAATAGTTTCACAATTTAGTAAGAAATAAAATTCGATTGTATTTTTAATCACAAAGATCGAATATGTAGTGGCTAATAATAATTGTGCACCAATTATTTGGCTTAGGTAACTAAACCAATAAAAAAAATTATATAATTAAGAGAGAATTAGGCATCACTGATGGGAGTCTATTCGATTAAGATCTCTTTTGGTGCTTAAATTTGTTTTTGATTGATATTTCTTAGATTTATTAAATGTTTTAGTATTTTAATATTATTTTGGATTAGTTTGGATGCTTTTTAAATCAGATTTATGATTTTAGGTTACACTAGTTGACTAATATATAGGAGTAGCCAAAAAGTTTCTCAAGACAGTCATTTGTTATATATATTGTTAAGTGATTAAATGTTTAGTCAATTACATCAATCTACCTACATATTATATTAGTCGACCAATGCAATTAAAAGTTTAACCAATATAGTCATTTTTAAACACCTTTTTTCCTTCTTCCTCGTCTATCTCATCAAAAACCTACAAGAAAAAACATTCATCTATGCCTCTGAAAATCACTATGATTCATTATACCATTTTCCATCACTCTAATCTCTCTATTTTGACCTACTACTATCTCCTTTATATTTATTCAACTTTTCAAAATTCAACCGTGAGTTAGTACATGTTGTTGAACCTCTAGCAAGTGTTAGTCAGTATATAAAGAATCAATGGACTCTTCCACACCTTTAGAACCAAATTCCATTGACACCTATCTGTATTGCATCTAATTTATTATGCGTTAAAACCCTTTTATGAATTATAAAATTATAAGCTTTTTTTAAATAATTAATTTCCATTATTGTCATTAACTTTAAATTACTTATGCAATCAATTTCATGAAAATCAATTTAGATTGTATTAAATTATTGATTTTCATGAAATTGGAAATCCCATTAAAGTAGAGTTTGAAAATTTAAGGAATACGAGAACCTCAAGCGAGTTAGATAAGAATTCCTAGCTTATATAATCAAATGCTTTGTTGAAGTCAACCTTAATTAAAAAAAATTGAAATTATTTCTTTCTAGTATATCCCTTCAAGAGTTCTTGAGTAATAAGTATATTATCACTAACTAATCTACTTTCGAGAAAAGCTCCTTGGGTATTGCTTATGATAAATTGAAGCACCACTTTTAGTCTATTTTCCAATATCATGAAAATGATTTTAAACAAAAAGTTTCTATAAGAAATTGTCCTATAGTCCCCAGAGGATGAAAGATTAGGAATCTTACAAGCAAGACATATAATTTTTATGTTAATTTCCTTAAGTAGGGTTAAACTATTAAAAAACTCCTTGGCAACTTGTTTCACCCTAGAACCCACCATTAGCCAAGCTTTATAAAAGAAGAATCCATTTGAACCATCAAGTCCATGAGCCTTTTGACCATTCATCTGGAAGAATATTTGCTCAATTTCTAGATCACCAACTTGTTTAGAGAATAGTATTTCCTTATCTGTTTGTCAATAAAGGCTTTTAAAAGCTCTACTGAATAAGAGTTGGGAGAATGAGAACCTGTAAAGTTCTTAAAAAACGACACTACCTCAGTTAACAATGACAATAGAGCATATGTTTTTAGAGTTCCTTTTAGCCAAGATAGTGTTAAAGAAGAATTTTATAATCCTCTCTCCCTTCTTTAGCTAATTATTCCTATCCCTTTGCTTTAATAGAGTAGCATGATCATCCAATTTACTTAAATAACTCTTAAGGGTCATCTTCTCTTCAATTAGCAGCTCCTTGCTAGACGAATTTATAGACAAATTATGTTGAATTCTTTCAAGCTTATCCTTTGCACTCTTGACTACTTCCATAGTGTTAGGGTCCCTTGTAGCATTTAACTTCTTCAATTCCTTCTTAATATCTTTTAAATTTTACATACATATAAATTGTTTAGAGATATATATCCTATATGACATCCCTTTCGATATTACCTCGTGAAATCCATCATCAAAAGCAAGGAAGTTGTTAAATCTAAAAAGGAACTTTTTTCCTTACCATTTGAAACAAATTACTATCCCAAATATATGTATGATCTAAAAATAATGGCTCCATAAATTGTTCTCTTCTCTCAAGAAAATTGGTGAGTCATGCAAGATTAACCAGAGCTTTATTTGATTTTTTCCTAATAAAACTCTTTCCTTCTTTTTTGTTACTCCAAGTAAATATTTGCCCTTTATATCCGAGGTCCTCCAAACCTAACCCTTCCAAACACTCTTTAAAGTTACAATCAATCTAAAGAGAATTGCTGCTAACCTTATTTGTAGTAGACCCTCCTAAAGTAGTCCCTTTCAAAAATTTAGGTTAGAGCCATAAATAATAGAAATATAAAGCTTGCATTTTTAAGTGAAAAGTGAACTAATACATGCATAGCTTAATCACAAGATCACAAATTTTCCACTTTTACAAAATTATTGTTATCGGCATTCACAACTCTCCTAAAATAGCGATGCTATAGATTTGAAAGAAAAGCCCAATTGACCCTAAAATCTTCAATTTATTTAAATTAGCTTATCTAATCCTACAAACCAAGGATGTTACAAATTGACAAAATCCTTTAAAGTTTGTAGCCTTTTAAGGCAATTTATTCCTTAAACATTTCAGAATAACAAAGTTATTTTGAGATGGACTTACCTTTGGAGCTCCTGCTTTGAGTGCCCCTTTATAACTTCTTCCTTATAATAATTTGGAGACCATAATCTTTTAAATCCAATGAAGATTTGATAGTTGGCTCTATATCCTCTATAATATGAGGGATAATTAGGTTGCTTATCATACACGTTCTCTGTTGCCTCTTAAACATATTCTCCTTACTTTCTGCCATAATCTTGCCAAGGGATTAAGAACAATTCAAAACCTGGATCAACTCCTTTCCACTAATATGCTCTTCCCCCTTAAAATTATGCATTTCCTTATCAATAGGCCACCATTTGGCACATCTATGCTATTTGGTTGCTTATATTCTTTCAATTTATCCAAAATATCCTCCCATACCCTATTAGCTTATTATAATCTCCCCTTTTGAACATTTTTGCTTTATCCTAAGCTCATAATAGGGATGTAGTCAAGTAGATTCCTAGACATTTTCATACTGATGCATACTCTTATAAACCAAGTTATCCTTCTTTTATCCATGTTCTCATCCATTAATAGTGGCTTTCTAATATAACTGGCAAGCATACTCAAAACTTTAGATGTCAAGGGTAAAAGGTGCCTCAACAAAAGAGCTGGATGGAGGGGGTCTATAGTAAGTAGGGGCAGTGGTAAAGGAAGATGAGGGCAAAGATGGAATTTATTCTGGATAGGATAGGAGTTCGACCTTTTTTAAAGGAAGTCATAATAAAGTAGGGCACTAAACAACTTTAGGAGAGAAAGCTTGTAAGATAATTACCAAACAACAAGAACTTTAGGTGGCAAAAACAAAAAGTTAAGGGATTGAAGTGTATTTGTACATTAAGGAGCAATACTCTAGAGTATTCAAAGTTTGTATGTCACTAAGATAAAAAAAATTTAAAAATTTTGAAAAAGCGAGAAGAAGATATGAGGTTGAAATAGTGGATTGGATAATAATAAGTTTGAAAATCCAAAATTATATATAGCTAAAGGAAAATAAAGAGGAAGGATAAAGTGGACATAAAATGGAAGATTAATGATCAAAGTAGCCATTTTCCTAATAGCCTAACTCCAATTAAAAGATGGTGGATGAAGGAAGAAGGAAGGAGGAAGACAGGTGACCTGTGTGCATTTCTTTAAGAGAAACGTTCCTAAGTGAAACCTCAATATATATGTATAAATGAATGAAACTATAAAAAGAAGAATAATGCTACAATAGTACAATAGTGAGTCGTAATGCTGGTGGTGGATGGAGCTATCTGCCTTTAGAGCTTATATGTGAATGAACCACAAGTTAGATAATAAAGATTAAATGGGGTGCTTGGGAGATATTTTTGTGATCTTTCTAGTGTCAATATGGAAACTTTTATGAGATTTCACATGTCTCGGAACATTCATAAGTGTGTTAACTAATTGAGTAGTTTGACATTCACTTTATTTGTTGATTATGATGCACGTAACTTACACAAAAATGGTATCATTTCTTATGCTTACTTAGATCGATTTAAAAAATATAATCTTATTTCAATGTTTTACATATCAGGTGCGGGAATCCTTGCTTATCAAGTCTTACAGTGCAAGCCCTATGATGTAAGAGTTTTCATTACAACCATAAACGTCACATAATTCATAATTATGAACTATTGACGTACAAAAGATTTTGGAAGATTTTGCTATCTGTTAACTTATTCTTGTTCACGTAGCGAAGATCTTGGAAGATTTTGCTATCTGTTCCTGCACAGAAATTTTGATCCCTTCTGCATTTTCTTATTCTTCTTAACCGATTCTTGTTACCGTACAAAATATTTTGTTATCTCTGTTACAAAAGACATCTTTCATTCATAACAAACAACAAATTGGTATGGCGGCTCCAGCGATGCTATGTTCTTCTCCTTTATCGTACAACGAGACATCTACAAAAGCAGTCTATCTTTTCAGCACAAACATATCTCCCTTCGTGCCTCCTCATCTATTGATCCCGGTTCGTGCCAATTTAACCTTAGTTTTTGTTCTCTTTCTCCTCATTGATTTCCGTAAATTGTTTATGTAATCTACTGATCTTTTAACCAATTTACTGATAAATCATATTATTTCTTTACAGATGAGAGGCCTTTGAAACCTGAGACACCCTTTGTAAAGGTAGTCTTTTTAATCTTGAAACTTATGCAGCTTTTATTTTTCTTTGTTTCCTTATCTAATGAAATGGTAACTTGGGTTGAAGAGAGAATCCTCCGAAGGAAAGGTGCCCAAAGTTGCGAAGAGGGTAATGCATCCTTTACCTTTTCTTTTTTTTTTTCAAATTTGTGCAGGATTTTTATGATATGAACGGTGCATCAGTATAACCAGTGATCTCTGGTTTTAAACTTTTAAAGCATTGTATATAACAACCTTGCTGAAAGTTTATGCTACTCGTGCATACTGCTTTCTTTCAGGTGATTGCTTGTCTTGATGTGACAACAAATGATAAAATTGAGGATTTTCTATCAAATTGAACATATTTAGCAATTGTTTGTAAAAAACAAAGGCATGTAGCTTTTGCTTCTTTTTATAGCTGAAGAAGATGGCTTTCGGATGGGTTGCTTGAATTAGCCCTTGTTTGGTTCAGTTTTTGGAATCCCTTGTTTTTCACTGTAAAAATTATTTTAAAGAAAAAATAAGTGTTTGGCTGAAAATTTCAAAAGCATTTTTAAAATTTGTAGTTTTTCATAAAAGCTACAAATTCAGCTTCTTCGCGTGGACGAATTTCCGTCACATACGGATATAACAAATTTTACGTCTTTTAAGTTTATGTGGTTTTCTTCTTTATTGACTGACACACGACTCATCTTCTCTAACAACGTATACGATACCCCAAGGTTTTTTTCTTGCAGAATCTTCTCTTCTGTTCCCACTTGAATGTACGCATATGTTATTGTGTTCGCTTCAGTTGAGTTCTGAGCTAGTTGAGAAGACGTAGCCATGGCGACTAAATCATCGAGGAAGCTGAAACCTTCGAGAAAACTCGACTCCTGGGGAGCCAAAATCATGAAAAATCCGAAAGTAGCCTTCTCTTTGGCCGTTGTTTTCGCTGATGCCCTCCTCGTTGGTCTCATCGTCGCCTATGTACCATGTACGATTTGGGGTTATATCACTATGCCATGATTCCGACTTTTGCTTCTTGTTCTTGTTCATGTTGCAATACTCTGTTCTATCCAGAGAGGTTACTACCCGGACTCGCCAGATAAGGAAAATCAAGATAGTTTCTGTATTAGAACGCAACTTCAAGGTAACCCAAATGGTGATTAATTCCCCTTTCCTTTCAACCTTCGAACACATGGCTTAGTCAAACTCTAAGAAATTAGTAAGCCCATGCAGAGGCAGCGGGCAAAGCTCAAACCTAGTTCTCTCTCTCTCGCTCTCTCTATATATGTGTCTTAAGATTCATCTTCATTGCCGAGCCATGCACAACCTGATTTCCTTATAATTCTTGTGGTCGAAACCGCATAGAGTAATAACAATTTTCTGTCACTTTCTGCTCGTCGATTACTAAAACAAAGAAGAAGAGATGGCCTTCTGCTGTAACCATAAAACCATCTTGGGATTGCTATTCATTTCATTAATCTTCTTGGCTTCTTTTCAACTAGCCGAAATGAGGCCACTAGGAGTCCAAGTGGAGTACTGGAAGCAACGAGGATTAGTTTTACAATCTCCGCCGAGAAATGGTCCTATAACTTCAAGTCCCAACCCATGCAATAATATCCCTGGACGAAGCAAGGGCATCTGCACCTTGAACGGAATGAAAGTCGCCAGCAGTATCGCCAGAACGCCTGTCAAACTCGTCATCGATTCCACCGCTAAAGTGATCGACCACCATCTCCTACAACAACATGAAAGATCTTCATCAGCATCCATCTGAAGTTTTGTTGTGAATACAATACAACCCAGGCCATCACGTGTCCAGCACGAACATGGACCATGACCAAACTACAAACCGACTTACTTGTCCCTCCCTTAGCAGTTGCCGTTTGTAGCTTGTCGGGGATTGAAGCCATCTAACACTACAAGAAAAGTAGGAATTAGCGACAGAAAATTAACGACGAAACATAAATCGTAGCAAATTAGCGACGGTAAAATTATTTCCGTCACTAAAATCAACGTAAAAAATTCATTTAGCGACGGTTATCATTTCCGTCGCTAAAATTGGAGAGAAACCATCCTGACAAAATTAGCGACAGAATTTAGGGATAGTAAAAGTTTCGGTTGGTAATTGCATAGCACATTAGTAATGGAAACTCTATTTTCGTCGCTAAAATCGGCATAGAAAAATTTTGTTTAGCGATGGATAACATTTCTGTCGCTAAAATTGGAGGGAAACTATCCCAGCAAAATTAGCGACGAAGTTTAAGGACGGTAAAAGGTTCCGTCGGTAATTTTACCCTCAATTTAGCAATGAAAAAACTTATTTTCAAAGCTAAAATCGGAGGAAAATTTAAAATTTAAAGGCGGGAATTAAAGGCGGTATAATAAAACTTAAAATTAGCGACGTTCAGGTCCGTCGCTAATTTTCGTCAGTAAATTTAGGTCCGTCGGTAAATTTACCGACAACCGTTTTAACGACGTCTTAGGCTGTCGGTAATTTCTGTCGTTATTTTACATTACCGTCGGTAAACGCCCTATTTCCGTCAGTAATTTCCGTCGGTAAACGCTCTATTTCTTGTAGTGTAAATTCTATAATGAATTTGATAACTTTTCCTCAATTATGCCATCATATTTCTCATAATTCTTTGTTTGCATTATGCAGTTCCATACATTCATATGGCTATCATTGGATTCCAAGTCACATAAATACTCTGATATCCTTCAAACACCCATTGTTATGGCACTACTGAAATGTCTTTTTATTTAAAAATGTAGATGAAAATGAGTTTATCCCATTCCTAATATAAAATATTATACGTTGCGCAGTTATATGTCATGCACCTACTCGGAATTGGAAGTTGAAATTTAAAACATTTTTGTAGAAAACTTTACTCAAAATGATAATTTAATAATGTAAATATAGAAAAGACTAAGTGATTGTCAATGATACAAGAATAGGAGCTGCCTAAATATCAACTTGCCAAGCAGATTGTCAATATGAGTAGAGCGGTTATGATTGCCAATGATAAGTAATGCATTGTTAGGCAAGAACTTAGAGCAAATTGGATAATTTTATGTACATACTGATTAGTTTAACCTCTATTGACTCTCATTGTAGGATCCCTAGCTAGGATCGTGTCAAGCTTTTGCTATAATATAATTATTAACGACAATATGGAAATATATCATTTCCACTCTTTGCAAATCTCCATCTCAATATCTTCTCATATTTGCCTCCAACGGCTTCTTACCATTCCAAGCTTCCCATATTTGTTGTC
>JANZLX010011809.1:0-10863 GCA_025531955.1 Erythroxylum orinocense | reverse complement strand
CCTCAATAGTTAGAGACTTTTGTACTAAGTTAGTACTATTTTGGATAGTCCATTGAGCATCTCATTGTTAAGCATCCTGATGTATTTTGTTTTCAGCACAGATTGTATGACAATATGTTAACAAAGTTATTGAATATTTTGTTATTGTAATGGCTTTTTGGATAACCGTGCCTAGTTTGATAGATATGATACTAATGCATGTATGTTTGAGTGAGATAAGTATGCTTCCGCAGATTATCTCTTTCGTCAGTTCCGATCGGTCACCCTAGGTTCAACCTTAGGGGTTGGGACTCGGGCCCAACGACCTTCATTTTCGACTCTGCTTTGAATAGTTGGGCTCCGGGAACGGGGTCCAGCACTGTACGACTGGGCTCCAGAAACGGGGTCCAGCAAATATGGTAGAGAATCAGTTTGTTCACAAGGTCAAGAAGGTGCAGTCAGACAATTGGTCAGAGTTTGTTAACCACTATTGTTTTCTTTGCTGACAAAGGAATTCTTCATTAGAAAACATGTTCTTATAATCCTCAGTAGAATGGAGTGGTTGAGCGAAAGCTCAAGCATCTACTGCAAGTTGCTAGAGCACTGATGTTTCAGGCGCATATGCATAAATGTTTTTAGGGGGAAGCAATCTTGATTGTTGCTTACATTATTAATCGCTTTTTCTTCTGTTCTTGATTAGAAGACTCCTTTTGAGATGTTATTTCACAAATTACCAGATTATGGGCGGTTGAAGGCCTTTGGTTGCCTTTGTTATGCCACGAATACCGCTCCAAGGAAAGGTAAATTTGAGGCAAGAGCACAGAGGTGTATTATAGTGGGTTATGCTTCTGGACAGAAAGCCTATAAGGTTTATGATTTGGATACTCATTTGATGTTTAGTTCACGGGATGTGATATTCTATGAAAGGGTGTTTCCTTTTGCTAAACCTGATAAGAATAACAATCATATTTCTGCCATTTCAGATTTGAATTTAAGTTTACCAGATCCTGCTTATGTTGTATTAGAGGCACATCCCTCTGCTGACTCTGTTGATAATGCAGAAGATGATGACACTAGCATTGTTCCTGCAGTATCCACTGATGTAGTTGGTGGACATGCTGCACATGAACCAGAAATGGTTGGAGACACGGCAGAAGATGTACATACTGATTTTATGCCTGCTCAACAACTCCGCATGAGTTCAAGGCAGAGGAGGTCACCAATTTGGATGAAGGATTATGTTAGTTACAGCATTTCTGATGATGTTTTTGAGATTGCTCCAAGCTATGTAGCTTTTATGGCAAATGTTAGCAAGAGTGTGGAACCGCAAACTTTCAGCCAGGCTATCAAACACACAGAGTGGGTGGATGCTATGAATAAGAAATTGTTAGCTCTTGACCAAAATCACTTGAGACATAACTACACTTCCACCTGGAAAGAAAGCTATCAGCTCCAAGTGGGTGTACAAGGTCAAGTATAATTCCGATGGGATTGTGGAACTATATAAAACTCGGTTGGTGGAAAAGGAGTATAATCAGACTGTTGGAGTTGATTTCTTTGACAGCTTTTCCCTGGTTGCTAAGTTGGTCATGGTGAGGACATTTTTGGCCTTAGCCATTAAACAAAACTGGTTTGTTCATCAGTTAGATATTAAGAATGCATTCTTGCATGGTTATCTCAAAGAAGAGGTTTATTTGATCCCACCAAAAGGTTATACAAAGGCTGGTCAAGGAGAAGTTTATAGATTGAAGAAGTCTTTATATGGATTGAAGCAAGCCTCTAGAGAGTGGAACTCAGAATTTACTACCCAGGTTTTACAATATGGGTTTTCTCAGTCTATGAATGACCATTGCTTGTTTACTAAAGTCACTAAAGGTGGTTTTATGGCTCTCTTGGTTTATGTTGATGTTGTATTAATTGGTGGTAATTGTGAGGAAGATATCATTGTTGGTAAACATTTTTTACACTCTCTCTTTACCATTAAAGATCTGGGCGGTGCTAAGTATTTTCTGGGTATTGAAATTACGAGAACTCCTCAAGGTACTTTCATTTCTCAAAGGAAGTACTTGCTGAATATTCTAGCTGATTGCAGTCTTGCTAATTCTACTACTGCTCCTGCTTCATTGCCTCGCAATCACAAATTTGATGAAACTAGTGAATTGTTTCAGGATGCTGACAAGTATAGAAGGTTGGTTGGGATGTTATTGTACCTAAATATGACAAGGCCAGATATCACTTTTAGTGTGAAACAACTTAGTCAAATTGTGGCTTCTCCTACGCATGCTCATTAAGAGGGAGCTTTACATGTGTTGCGGTACTCGAACTAAGGATAGAGGTTTGGTTTACAATAATGATTGTTTTTTGCAAATGACTACCTATTGTGATAGTGATTAGGCATCTTGTAGAATTTCTAGGAAATTCGTAAGTGGTTATTATATGTTTTTGGGGGATTCTTTGATGAGTTGGAAAAGTAAGAAACAAAATACTGTCTCAAGGTCTAGTTGTGAGGCTGAGTATAAGAGTATGGGTACTGCTGTATGTGAGCTTCAGTGGTTGGTATATTTGCTCAAAGATTTCAAGGTTTCTATTTCTTTACTGATTGATCTTTGGTGTGATAATCATTAAGCTCTTCATATCACAGCTAACCTAGCGTTTCATGAACGGACTAAACATCTTGAAGTTGTTTGTCATATTGTGCGCCAGAAGTTTAAAGAAGGTTTTATTACTCCTCGTTATGTTTCAACGCATGATCGAGTTGCTGATATTTTTACTAAATCATTAGCAACTCCTCAGTTCACTCAATTTACTTTCAAGCTAGGTTTGACTGCTCATCCATCTCCAACTTAAGGGGTGTGTGTGGAAAATACTTAGTTGTATTTTTAGTTAATTATACAGTTAATTGTAGTTAGCAGTTGTATAGTTAGCACAGTTATATAACAGTTTGTACATGTATAGTTCAAGTAGTCTTGTATATATACTTCACATATACAACAGAAGCTAAATAAGAAAAGTATTATTCAGCCACTTCACTTCTTATTTCATATAGTTCCTAAATTGTACATTCTTAGCTACATAAACACTAACGATTTTGTCCTTTTAATGCCTCTCGATCCCTTCCTTTTCCATCCTCTCTTGCAGATAACGTCTCCCACGTGTTTAGATTGTGAATCTCCATCAATATGATTTTAAAAGATTATGAAAATCTTAAACAAATCAGATTTAAATTTGAAATCAGACCTGCAGATTTTTTTTTCATCTTTGCACATGCCCACGTTTAGTCACTGACTCTGCTGCCAACCTAGAATTTCGGATTTTCTTTGTTTCTTTTGTATTTTTTGGTTCAATTTCATCTCTAGGGTGTTGAAAATCATCTAAGAACAATTATGAGGCAATTACATTAATTGTTAATAATAATTTCAACACATTATAGAGAATTAAATACAAAATAAGCATAAATTGATAACTTAACACCTTCCTTTAATGAGCTGAGCTTCACAGAAACTCTATCTTCTCTCAAACCTCTTTCCATCTGCCAAACCCTAACCCAGAATTGAGCTCCTCTTTCTTTGATATGAAAATCTTAGTCATTGTTGTTTTTTCCCTGCTACCTTTACTATTTCACAAAAAACACACCTCCCTTTATTTCGAAAACCTACTCTTGACCTCTTTCCAGTTACTCCTCCAATGGATTACTTATATTCAAATATCAACAGATGAGGGTTCCATATAAAATAGAGACGGATTTTCCTCTATTATCTTCTTCTCTAAAAGCTACTAATCTACATACTACACGCTCATCCCCCTCCCAATCTTCTACAAACCATTTTTCCTCCCCACCCCTCTTCAAAAATACCACTCCCTATACCTTAGATTTTCCTAATAAGTTAACAATTCTAACAGAAGGAGATTCTATTAGAGGAACTAGGAAGATATGGAAACAAGTAGTGGGAGATAATTCTGATTCTTCTTCGGTTTTCAATCCTTCTGTGGAGATTGAAGGGAAATTAATGGTGGCTCCTAGCCTTGATATTCTGCAAGAAAGAGCTAGGAAATGGGAGACTACTCTAGTTGGTCTTTTTATAGACAAAAGACCTATTTTATAGTGATACAAGCTTGGACTCAAAGGAATTGAAAAGGAAGAGGTTTAAAGGAGGTAATGCTCACTGAGGAGGATAACATAATCTTCACTTTCTCTTCAAAATCAAAAGCCCAAAAGTTAATTGAAGAAGGCCCTTGACGCATCTCTTAACTCCCCTTATTTCTTTAAGATTGGTAACCAGAAATGGAAATAGAAAAATTAGAATGTAGAACATTTCTTTATGGGTAAACATTCACAATATTCCTTTAGAATATTCCTACCAAAGGGTTGAGTATGCCAGCTAATTATTTGGGGAAACCTATATGTATGGGTGAAAACACCATTTTGAGAAAATGGGTTAGGTTTGCTAGATTGTGTGTAAGTATGGACATTTCTAAAGAAATGAAAGATTGCATTCCTATCTTAAGGTTGGAAAATGAGCATTCTCTTAGAGAGGATAGAGTTATGGTAACATACCAATGGAAACCATCTCTCAGAGCTCAAAGTAAAAAATGGAAACCTACTTGACGAATCTTCACTAAACGAGACTATTAGGAGGTGATGGGTGTAGAAAAGTATGATTCGGAAGAAAAGAAAGATGGTGAGGAGGCTAAACAAGTTGCTGAAAGTCTTGATCCAATTCAATTGGAAAAAGATTCTCTTAAAATTAGGGGGAGCATTTATGAAAGAAATAAACTAGCTTCAGATAAAAAGGAAGGATCTGGCAAGATATCATTGGTTGACCAAAATAATACTCTAATGGAAAAGGGGGTGAATGGATTGGAAACTAGTGAAACTAACTTAGATGAAAGAGTTTCTTATCCCTAACAGAACGAACAAATCCTATAGAAGGTTGATCTGTAGAATGATGGGCTTCAAGAGGAGTAGTTTGAACAGGTGACTTCTAGAAAAAGTAATAGGAGCAGTACGAAAGGCTCCAAAGGTAAAAGCAATCTCCTATAACTGTGATAGTATGGAATGTACGTAGAATGAATAACCCTTCCAAGCTTAAAGCGATAAGGGATTTAGTAAAGGAGGTTGTGCATGAGTTCTTTCAAAAAGGGGTATTACTAAAGGAGATTAACAAGACCTTCCTTTGTTTAGCCCCTAAAAGCTCAAATCCATCCTATTGTAGTGAATTCAGACCTATTTCTTGCACAAACTTTCTCTATAAGATTATTACAAGGCATTTGGCAAATAGGTTGAAGGAGATTCTGCATTATCTCATCAGTGAGAATCAAGGAGCTTTTATGGACAATAGGGATATTGGGGACAATATTCTTCTAGTCCAGGAGCTATTGAAAGGGCATAGCTGCTGTAAAAGTCCTCATAACTGTACTATCAAAGTGGACCTATAGAAAGCTTTTGATAGTGTGAACTGGAGCTTTTTTTTACAAACAATGGAGGTCGTGAAATTTCCTCATAGGTTCTTAAGGTGGATTCGGGAATGCATTACTATTGCCTCCAACGGAATTTTGATAAATGGGAGCCCTACGGAGATGGTTAAAGGTAAAAAAAGCACTTAGGCAAGGGGATCCTCTGTCTCCTTACCTATTCCTAATTTGCATGGAGGTTCTTACTCAAATGCTTAAGCATAACTCTTCTAAGAATCCAAGATTCAAATATCATTCCAAATGTAAGAAGATTTCACTAACTAGCTTATGTTTTGTATATGATCTCATACTCCTAAGTAAGGAAAATGTCCACTCAGTCTCTTTATTAATGAGCACTCTCAATTCTTTTGAAGAGATGGCGGGTTTGAATGTTAATCTTCAAAAGAGTTACTTTATGTTTTCAAAAAGTGCTTCTCACCACTCTAGTGCCTTGACTCTGACAACGGGAATGGAATTAAAAGAGCCTCTTCTCCTTTATTTGGGCATTCCAATCTCATCGAGAAGACTAAGGTTTTGTAATTGTACTCCTTTAATTTAAAAAATTCAGAAAAGATTAGGTTCATGAACTAATAAAGCCTTATCATATGGAGGGAAACTTCGGCTCTTGAAGTCAGTGATATTGTCACTACAAATTTATTGGTATACCTACCTATTTCTCTCCAAAAGGCTTACCAAAACAATCGAAAGAATGATGAAGCAATTCCCAAAGGGGAAAAGGAATGGTGAGAAAGGGAAAGCAAAAATCAACTGGAAGAGTATCTATCAATCGAAAGAAAAGGGGGCATTAAGACTGGAGTCAATAACCAAGAAGAACATATTACTTATGACTAAGAGGATTTGGGGAATCCTAAGTGATAAACAATCAATGTGGATCAAATAAATTCACATCTACATATTAAAATATAGGAGCTTTTGGGCTCTAAAGCCCAAAGACATTTACACTTTGTTCTTTAACCAAATTCTAAAAATGAAGGATGAAGTTTAACATAACATATCTTGTCAAATAGGGGCTGGGAAAAGATTTTCCCTATGGTTTGATGATTGGACACGGAAAGAGAGTTATGTCAAAATCAGTTGGCAAAAACCCTATTGGTGAGGTTCCCCTAAGGATACTAAGCTCAATGAAATAGTTATAAATGGAAGCTGGTCACTATCAACGGATGAAATTAAACTTCTGTCCATTCCACAATTCACAAGCCTCGGAGAGAGGGATACTTACTTATGGAAAGGGATTCCAGTTTCAGAAATAAATATAAAGGAAGCTAAAAAATTGAGGGATGGGACAGTTAATAGAGTGGAACGATACTCTATGGTATGGAACAAGGTTCTTAGACCTAACACTAGCTTTCTTCTCTGGATAGTAATGTTGAATAGACTCATCACTTTGTAATCTAAGGGAAGAATCTAGAGACCATCTTTTCTTTGAGTGTGATTTCTCTAAAAAAATTTGGGCAAAAATATCTAGATTATATGTTATTGATCCTAATTCGAATAGACTTGATGTCATCCTACTGAAGCTACCTCATCCACATATTTCTAAATATGATAGAGATGTTATACTAATCTCGGTTGCTACATGCACTTAAGCACTTTGGAAGGAGAGGAACAATAGAAAGTTTGAAAAGAAGTTTGTTTACATACTCTCTCGTATAGAGCTCACTATAGCTAGTATAAGAGAACAACTGATTATAAATTAGTTAAACTCTCACTGTAGCAGAGGAATAGCTCTCACATGGAGAATCTAGTCCCTGCTCCATCTTACTTAGTGAAATTCATGACCAGATTTTAGTCTCACTATAGATTACAAATCAAAGGTCTCATGCACATAATTTCTTAAATACTAATGCCTAATTATGCCTCCATTTATGGAAATTACAAAGGTAGAGGAGATCCTTTGGAAATCAAAGTCCTTTTCAGTAGTTACTCCCTCCTCAGTCTTGGTTAAAGAAACTCCTTAGTCCCTCCTGTCAGATTGAAGAGTGACTCTATGAGTTCAAACAACATTAGAAAATAGCCAAACCGATCTGAGACGTTTACCTAAGAGAGATTGCTCTGTACTTCATTGCAGATTCAAATCCTAAGAGCACGTCCTTCACTCCATTAGTAAGCTATGTCTGAAGAGTCAAAAAGAAAGATAAATTATGCCCTAAAACATAAAGAATCGTCATATTTATGAAGTTTAGATTTACCTGAGATAAGTTCCATCGTGTGTGAAGAAAGAAGGAGAAGAAGAACTGGAAAATCACGCTGCTATCCTCGCCATCAGAGCTTCGCCTCTCACGCACCTGAATCGAGAAGCTTCTATAGTCTTTGAGAAAGGAACATTTAGTTATACCTTAATTGTAAAATGACAATACTCTTTCGACTTTGCTCTTAACGTCAACGTTTTTGTAATAGTCTAAAAGCTTCAATGTATTAAGGGGTTTTATTACACGTGACAAACCTCTTCTGTACGTTAACCCCTTAATTCTTTAATGAATTTTTAATTTCTCAAAAACAAAATGCTAACTGGTCTGAATTTTAATTTGGTTTGTATATACAACCTATGAGAAAAAAATCGGTTGATTTCTTGAAACAATCGATCAATTTTTTTAAAAAGACCGATCATGAGTCAACTCTCATTTGAGTATGTTAGGCTTAGCAAGTTGTCCTTGTTGACAAACTTTGAGAATATGGCATCTCATTTAAATATGTACCATCCAGTAGTCCCTGTCACTCTCTATTTTTGACATTTTTGAAATTTTTTCTTTTCAATTATATTACAAAATCTAATTAATAAAATATATTTTATATTTTATATTTAAATTTATATCTTTATATTTTAATTAAAATTTTGTTTTAGATTATTATTATTAAAAATTAATTACTATTTTTATCCCTTAAAAAATACTAAATTCATTTAACCTACTAATAAATTATATTTTTCAAAATTTAGGTTCTCTATTTATCTCTTTATACTTTAATTTAAATTTTTTAAATTATTATTTTTAAAAACTAATTATTATTTTTATCATGAATTTGTTTAATAAATTTAATTATTAATTAATATATGTGATTTTTCTTAAGATAATTTAAGAATATATTAAAAAAATATTTAAACAATAAAGAATCATGTTTAAAGGACATTAAAAAAGAAGTTAGAACAAAATTAAAGTTCTTTCTATTGACTTTCTTTAAATATACTTCAATTTTTACGAATCTTTAAATAAATGATAATGAAGAAATACAATTTTTATCACTACAAAGAAAGTATAGAATCTGTGACGTTTGATTGAGGAAACGTTGTAGATTGTATAAACCTTTCGTGACGTTTTTTTAACGTCAGGAAAAGTTAAAGTTTTTGGCGACGTTGTATTAAAACAACGCAGATTTGGAGAAGTAATTGAGACATTTTATTATTAAAACATTGCCAAATAAATATCACGACGTTTTTATGAAGAAAACGTCGCAGAAGTATTGGTAAAGAAATTAAAACTCAGTCATTTAACATTTGGGTTTCAAAGCTTTCTTCAATCTCGCGCGCCTCCCTTTCCTACTCTCTACGCTCTCTCAACATCTACACAGACGACTTGAAATCTCCCTTGCATACAAAATCACTCGTCATCAACAGCTTCAATTGTCTTTCCCTTTTCCTTCAACATTTGGGTATCTAGCTCTTTCCCTTTTCCTTCAACAACGCACTACAATTCTCCCTTTTAAAATCACGCGTCCTCTGCGCTCACGACCAAATTCCTAAGGTATACTCCAATGCCCATGCATTATGTTATTCCTATTTAATTTGCAAAATTTCAAACCTTTCTCTGGTGGGTCTTGTTATTCAAAGCACATTAATGGAATAACCACTAAACTTGTCTTCAAACTTGTCTCTCCTTTGACATTTCTAGGTCACTTAAACTTGTCTTCCAAGGATTTGCTAGGCCAAATCCAAAAAATAAATCAAGTCCCAAGCACTAAACACTTCTTCCATATATATAGTTTATCCATTTTTATGCCTTAGCTATTGCATATATGGAACACCGAGTTTACCATTAATATTTTTTATTTTTTGTTTTGATTTTCAAATTTAGTATAAATATTGTCTTAATTTGTTGATTAAAACAAATTTCAATTACTTCATGTGCAAGCTTGAATTGGTTGAACATTGAACATTGAGCATTGAGCATTGAACATTGACAGATGAGAGTTATAGGCTAAGCACGTGCAATTTCTACTGTTATGTTTATAATTGAAGATGGAATTGAATATATGTTAAGCACCTGCAATTTCTATGTTTTGGCTCAACAACTTTGTGTTCTCATTGCCTTTGCATTCATGTGAGCATATGTTCTTCTGTTGTTAAATTATATTACTATTTTATAATATGATTATATTACTAATGTAATATGTCACTTAGTTTGAGACTCTATTAGACAATAGATTGACTTTAAAAATATGAGCATATAATGCTCTTGTCCCTTCTGAATGAAACCTAGTGGTTGTACCATATATATTCCTTCATTTAGTTCTTTATTTAAAATAGAGTCTTTATATCCATTTGATGTATGTCAAGGTTCATTCCAATTACTAAAGCTAGAATCAATCAAATTGATGTAAACCCCACAACAAATGATAATTCTTCTCATGATCAATTTCTTCGATTATATCTTTTGATCACTAAACACACTTTACATCTTTCAAAACTGCCATCATTCTTTTACTTAATATTTAAATAACACACATGTTTTTTATGCTACACATCTTTTTAGAAGATTATCCAAGTCTTATACTCAGTTTAAACTCAAAAGTTCATTCTTCTTTTATTACCGTAACTTATGCATCCTTTACAAGAATACTTGGAGCCTTTTCATATCCCTCTTCTTATTACTTTCTTTTGAAACTACCGCAAAGGTAATTCCTTTTAAGTTCAAAATTATATGAGGAGTAATTTTCTCACAATATGGCTATAATAAAAATTTGAGAAACAAATCTCTCTACATTCATATTATTCTCACTTGAATTAGATAGTGGTAAAAAGCTTCCACTAGGTTATAATTTTCATTGATTAGAAACCAATTCATCATATTCTAAATTGCTACCACTTAGATCAATACCATTTAATTCTTACAAGATCATTCTAATTTAGTTTCTCATATAGAAATAAGTTTTGAGTTATCTTTTCTTGATTTGGAAATTCATTCTTTTAGAATGAGATAACTTATGATACAAATTCAAATACTTTTTTATTATCTTATTCACCTTTGAACATATATTCTTTAGAATGATAAAAAAATATTTTAAAGATACTCTTTTTCTTTTTGGAACCTAAATTCTTATTATTATAAAAGAGGTCATGAACATAGGTAACAAGCACATTCTCAAGAAATCAAACATGGTTAATTAGTTCTCTTACATATTGATATCTCAAATTGTTTT